>CCAG010002819.1:0-77899 GCA_001077435.1 Glossina morsitans morsitans
TATATATATATATATAAATATGTATAAATATATTTATAAATATACATATATATATATGTTATATATATATAAATATAAGTATGTTTATAAAGCCTACACATAGCCGAATGATTTGAGAACGCTTTGTGGTTAAATGAGTTGCAAATCATTTTAATTAAAATTTTAAAATTAGAAAATTCACAAGTGATTACATTATTCATTAGTTTTCATAATAAAATTGTATCAACATGCACGTACACTTACGCATATGTATGCAACTAATAAAAAATACAATATTTTATTAAATTTTAGCAGTCAAATTAAAATAATTGACGTATTTAGCGGCCTTTCATATTAAAATATGAATATAGCGAAATATGCATGAGTGCTATGGACATACGCGTACATAGATTACTATAATTATAGAGAAGAAAAAAAAAAAAAAAAGAAAGAAAAAAAAACATTTAAATATACATAAATATATGAGTTAAAAACAAATTATATTCAATTACGGGCCAATCACAATCAGTACCCATCGCTGCAAACTAATATAATATATAAAAATTAATACAATTTGTTAATTTGGGGCGTGGCTTGATTGAGTGATCGGGTAACTCTTTCACACCCAAATTTTGCAACGTAATTGTAACAACAAATTATGAACGAGTGTTTATTGCAAATTGTAAGGTATAGTGTTTCGCTGATTTGGACAGAGTGTGTGGATTGGCCGATGGGCTCCGTGATCGCAAAATGTTCTGTGGCCATCAGTGTATTCACTGGACATCACCTCAGATATGGTATATGTCATATTTCACTTTTCCTTCACAACGTATGCAATAATGAAGATTGCAATATTAAGTTTTAGACGGATGAACGGACAGACATAGTTAAACAGATTCAATATTTTAACACCGATCAGGAATATGTCTATGTGATCGAATAGCGAAAACATTTACCTCGGCATAACAAACGCAACAACATATCTAGTAAAGATCTACCTTTTATCCGGCATTCAGAATGATCGACATAGAATTACTTGAATATTTTTGAAAATCGAATTTAGATGAGCTAACGACATCTATGAATAAATACAATTTGCCAAATAAAAGAGAATCTAAGAGAAGAATTTTTTCTTTTGCCAATGGCTTTAGAAAAGTCTATATAAAAAGTAAACAGAAGAGCAGAGCTTTCGTTAAGAAAATTTTCTTAAGTATGAAAAGCAAAGACATGATAAACACATTTTATACCCCTGCTGTAAAAGGAGCAATAAAGTGGGATTTTTATTTTTTTATTATGATATTTTTTTCATTTTGTTCAGGGTTGTTTTCATCTCCCTGCAATGTAAGAACAGGTACGGGGAACTTTTTCTTTTCTTGTTGGGCATATGCAAGCGCAGCAGTTTGTAGTAAGTTGGGTTTTGAAAGAAATCTTGAGATGTGCGTAAAGTTGCTAAGAAACTTCTTGTTAACGTTATATAAAAAGAAAATTGAGTTTATTTGTTGTTAGACTTTCTTCTAATGAAAGAAGAATTCCTTATGATTTGCAAGAGAGGGCGCTTGAATGCAAAGCTTTCATAAATTGAATCTTTTCAATATTATATCGTCGATAATATTATTAGTAATATTTTTAATATAATATGAAATGAAATTGAGTTTTATACAATATTATTATATATATATATATATATATATTCAACCCCAGCGCATATACGTATATATTGCGATAGTATTTAGAATGGAAAGAAACCCTTATAAATATATCTAAATGTTTTCTGATTCTCTCTTTAAAACACTCTCATTCACAACTTTACGCAGTGCAAGTACTCAATTTCGTCAACCAATTATATTTTGTGGTTAACCGCAAAATTTATTCAAGTTATACATACATGCATACATACAGCCATAGACAAATTGTATGTATATGTTGAAATCCTGTACTTACATGGTGCGTAAGTATACATCTTTCCTTGTCTTTTGTTTAATTTCTCTCTTGTCTTATTTCCGGACTCAGTCCACTTACTAACGAGTCTAAACAGACTTTGAGTTTTTCACTTAATATGAATAGATGGATGGATGGATGGATGGATGGATGGATGGATGAATGAATGGATGGATGGAGGTTGGATGGATGGATAAATGGATATACTGACTAAATATTATAAATATGAAATATAAGTTCACATCTTTTCATATATTCATTCGCTCACTTCAATATTCAATATTCATCCAATAGATTTCCATTTCTACCCTTGTTCTTTATATATTCGTGATACTGAAGGTGAGTTTTCTTAAAATGAAATAAGACCTAAGAGGGTTAGTTTTACGTTTGTTTGTTTGCCTTTTTATACTTTTTGTTATTTTTATATTCCAAAAATTGACTTATAACTTGTGGTTAACCGCAAAACTCCGCCCACTTCTTATGCGCTTACCTACGGAGACAACAAAGACCGTTCGATACATTTCACTGAATATTTTCAATTTTTTTTTTTTTTGTTTTTTGTTTCCTTATTTTTTATTTATTTATTTTTTTCTTGTTTATTCTAAATTGATCCCTATTGTGATGTTATAAGGGAAAAACTATGTATGTACGCATGATTCTCATTTATTGTTCTATTATGCAAAATACCCAAAATGTATGTTCGTTTATGCATCATTTTTTTATATTTTTCTAAGACCAACTACTCATGAGAGTATGTCTATCATCTCCACGATGATAGATGGCAGAGAAGGGAGGAAAGAGCAGTCTTTGTGTGTGTTCGACTTAAAAGTGAAAACGTATGGAATGGCGGGCAAGATCGACGCAAGCATAATATTCCACACGCACGCAATGCTGTTAAAGAACAACGAGATGCGGTCGTGTGTTGTGCGGTCTACGGACAACTCCGTGACGAATGGGTGAAAACACTGGCAAAACTGAGTAATCTTAGTAAAGTGCTTGAATGGTGGACCCACCGCTTTTATCTCTGTGGGGTGCTTGCTATAGAATGACCTAAACAACACGATTCAAGATTCTTAGCACTCATCATGTGTGCAGCATGTTTTGACGATACGTTGCCATCATCTTAAAATTAGGCCATTCCTTTACAGAAGCTCTTAATAATATTGGGTAAACCATACAATTTTTCCACTTCATTATCTCAAGCGCGTCAGTAAAAGCAATTATATGAAAATGTGCGATGACTATGACTGAAGATTACTGAAGATTAAAAATAATGCACATTTCAATTAAGATAAGAAGAAGACGGCGACACACTAGCAGGTCAAAGGAAAATCAACCATTTTGAGAAGATCGGGAAGAATCATGCTTTATTTTATTTAAGGCCACAGTAAAGTCGATGCTGGTATCATTCACCCTGCTGGGAAAAATAAGTAATAATATTAATGAAGTGCGTAATTCTCTGACATATGGTTGGCAAAACGATTTTACAGCTTTTTTTTTCCTGGTATAATCATAAGGATAATCTTAAGGATGGAAAAAACATCTTTGCGTAAGTCGTTAATTACTTAGTGTGAATGGACAGAACTTCCAGAAGAACTTGGGATATACCCGCTGTTGATTTAGATTCATCTTCTTATTCGATTTAAATTTGTCTGTCTACCTGTCCGTGTTGTATGTGTCCATGTATTCTTGTGTTCAAGTCTTAATATTTGAGATAAGTTGATGTTTTGGCCCAAGAACGAACGCTATCGAAAATGATTTGGGTCGGGCCGCTCCCTATATAACGCCCTATTTTGAAAAGTATGAATAAATGTACTAAACGATTCGGTGTAGCCGGTGGGCCCCTATAATGTTTTTACTTTTTTTTATGTTTACAATGCATTTTTTGTTAAGCCTACTACTACTACTACTACTACTACTACTACTACTACTAAGTAAAATGACGAAATTGATTTTCCACGACTTAAACGTCGAAATGAATCCTTTCGATAAAATTCAATATTCGATTACGTTATTATACGGATTTATCATTTTATTATTACCTTCGAACTAAATTTTATTAACTTTCTAATTTTTCATAACTTTTCCGTGGTCCGCACGATCCTCCGTCTATCACAGCTCAATTATAACCACCGCACCCTTCATTGTAGTCAAATCTGTTAACCAGTTTTTTAATTCATGCCTACCATCTAATCTCGAACATCCAAGGTGTTCGAAAGCATTTTCAACGTCAAAGTTAATGAGCTCGTAAGATGAGCTTTGATTTTACTCATATGGACACCATCCTATGTTAACAATTAATTAAGTCTTCAGAATCTCTCACAGGATTACTAGATATGAAGTGAGAAATGAAAATTAATTTACGAGATGTGAACTGAATAAAATTAAAAAAAAAAGTATTTAAAAAAAAACTAAAGATGAAAGCGAAAGTCTGACTAAGCGACTCGCCATTCAAATAGACTAACATTTTTAGTCTCACTTATTGGAATAGAATGAACGGAAAAGATAAGCTTCATTAAATTATTTAAAATCAAGAACTCAACACTGAGTATTGGTGCAGCAAAGTCATTACCGGATTTCTACTGCTTGGAAATTGTTCTCCTAAAATTCTGGAAAAGTGATTTCAGTTCTGTTTTTTACTTTACAAAACTTTTTTTACATTATCAACGAATCCATCATAAAACGTGAACAATATAAATCTTAGAAAATTGAAATCGATATAATTGGAATGGCATCAGTGGATGTGGACCCCACGACGGAAAGGTTGAAAAATATTTTTGACCAAGCAGTTGAGAAATAAGTCAAAAGCCATATTGACTTAAAGTTTGCTTTAATACGACCACACACAATTTTAAAGAACACAGGCAAAAGGGAAGCGAGAAAGCTTGCATATATGCTGAAGCACAATAAATTCATTAAATCACATTGTGTTTTAAACAAATTAAAAATTCTCTTTTCCGGAATAAGAAAATGTCCTTGTTTTCTGTAGACATTGTTCAGCTGGATATGTATCTAAGTTAGTTTTCTCTTCCTGCCTCCCTCTCTCTCTCACTCTCTCTTGTTCTTTCTTGCCTTCTTTCTTTTCTATTCTTGTCGCTCTCTCCTGCAAAGTACAATCCCGGTCTTAGCATTCCCAATTACTGCAAATATTTGCTCCAATGTCCAATGTAAGACTCCTTGCTTATAGGGATATGGATGGTTGCGTTAGGAAGCCTTGTGCAATAGCAGGCTTTTAAAACGACGTTTGCATGCCTGTATGTATATAGGGTTCTTTCGTGCGAACCAAAACTTAATTTCAATACTCCTATGATGCTCCATCACTGGGGAAGATTCATTTGCTGTCATGCTATATGTATGTTGCGATCCATGCTTGCAATGTAAAAGTGGAAACCTTTTATATTCTTTTATTTAGGACTCAATCACCTAGCAAGCTGTGACACTGACTTGTCTGTTGACCTATCTGTTAAGAAGTATTTCTTCTTTCGGAGTATGTTTGGTCATTTACCTCCTTGTCAAAAAGTTCCTCACATTTTCATGTCGTAACTTCTGATTTGATAGCAACGGCCCTGGATGAGCGTCACCAATGAAGATTTGAATATGTTTACTAGATTTCCGGTATTCCACCAATTCAACCCTGATCTTGAAAAAATATCTTTCCATGAGGTACTCCTCCTTTCTTTCTTACCGTAGGCGCATCAATTGATGGCAAGGCTGCATCTTCGTCCGTCTCCAAATGAAAAATTTCAGATGACAAATAGCGCAGGTAGCATCTCTCTGTTTCTTAGCCAAAATAATGTTTATAGATCTATTGTAAGAGGTGTAAAAATAGTTCGTCCTCGGTTTCCTTGCACGCAAAAGAGAAATTCTTCTTTATTCACGAGAAAGATGAAAAACATTTTCTTCAAAGGAAGATGCTTGAACCATCAAGATCATATGTCTATGGCTCTTGTTTTATGTGGGGAAGGGTTGGGATTGTTTGAGGGAAAAGAGGATACGTATTAGCTTGACGCAGCAAGCAGCATCAAGTTATTTGATTGACTCGAAGAATGGGTTCAACATACGAAAAATGACGATATCGTGATTTTACAGCACGATGACCTTCCGCCTTATAAAGCAATACTAACTGACGCAACATGTAACACTACTAAACTGGAATGTACTATCCCGCACTTGTATCCATCAGGCGATATGCAAAGAATAGGCCGTTTTGTATACAGATTTAAAAGGCAGGTTGTCCTCTCCGATTTGGTATATTAGCCAAAGGATGAGAACAATAGTATCGGCCAGCTCCGGATAACACTTTGAATGAAATACCTGACGTCTTTGTCATACGTAGATAGTACCCTATCAATTGAAAAAGGATTCCATCGTTCGTCCAACGATTCCATTCGTTGGAATGCATCGAAGCATGTTCGTCTGCCCAACTAGGAAGTATTTGTAGTGCACACTGTTCTTTCCTTACGTGTCTTTTGTTCGTTGCTCATAAGCTACAATAGATGGATACCCCACATAAATTTCCACAAAACTATTCAATACAAGAGTTGAAGAAATCACCCGCGCCCATCCAATACTATATTAAGATACAAATATGCAAATTTGTGTTTTTCTTTTTTTCCAATATATTTTTATTAAATAGGGATATAAAAGATTCGGTCGCAACCGAACGTAATTATCTATGTGTTTATTCTAAAGCATATCTTTGTACGGCCATCATTAGTTTATAACTAATTGAACTGGTCTACGCTCTTACGTCAACCGAGCATATGTAGGCTATCACGAAATATACGCAAGATCTGAATTTATCGCCACATGTCCGGTAAAGTATTGACAATAAAAAAAAATAACAATTTAACAACTGGCGGTTAAGGGTTAGTAAAAATGTAGCACTACACGAATATGCAACGTATTTTCATTGTTGAGCAATATTTCAAAAGTAATGAAAATTTGGCAGACACGGTTCGCAGAGAGTGTCCCAAGTTTTACGCAAGATTTGAATTAAATAGAAAACTGAGTTATATCGACATATGTCATACCTTCCTATCACAATTTTTGCAAGATTTTCAACAATAAACAGTAGAAGCACCTACGGACGAATTTGCCAAGAACCCAGAAATAGAGTGGAGAAGTGGACATAATTCCATTGACCTGGCATCTCTAGTCGCTCAGAAACGTACAATATTTCTTTCAAAATCTCCAAAGTCTGCACACAAACGATCTATTAGTTTTTGTTCACTGAAAAAAAGACAAACAAAAAAAAAATGTATCTTCCGAGAATTCGAGCCCAACAAAGTGAAACTTCACATAAATTTTGTTTTTAAGTTTCTCTTATGCACAAATCCTTATGAAAAAATAGCCGGAATTAAATTTATTTAAAAACGTATTCTATATGTTTTTTTCTTTTTTTAATTTTATTTATAAAATAAAGTTGAAGCGAAGGAAAGAAAGGCATTCTTCCATTTATCTGCTTAGCCTTCATATGAAGCTTGCAACTACTGATCTATTATGTTTACGGTATGCGCTAAGTGCGCTCTTACACTCTTTTCTGTTTGTATGTATGTTTCCTTAAATTAATAGTTTGCCAAGTTAAAAAGTATCGCCTTTCAAGTCGCTAACCGCTAAAGATATTTTTAAACTTAATACAAGACCGACAAGCAACAATGGCAGCTACATGTAAACACCATCAAAAACAACAACAACAAAAAAAAAAAAATAAAATAAAAATAACAAATATATATAAAAAGAAAGAACAGAGAAAAATTTCAAGACAAAGGAATTTCACTATTAGAGGGCGCAACGAGATAACTATACCTAATGTATATACATATGTACATGTGCATGCGTGCCTGTATAGGATATGCATAGCACTACCACTACATTATAGTTATTTATGTACAGTCGGTAATTAAAAATCCACTGAATCCCGGGGAGAGATTAAAACCATAAAAAGAAGAAGAAGAAGAAGAAGAAGAGAGAAAAAAACAACGAATAAAATACAAAAGCAAAAAAGAAGAAATTTGCGCACAATATTAAACAACAACATGTCGACGAATATACAGATATTTTATTAAAATTTCTACTTAAAATATTGGTTTCACTGCACTTATATACACATATATATACATATTCGCACACACACACACACACACACACACGCACATACACATATTGCCATGATTATAGATAGCAACGTAACTTTTTAAAAGCATCCATACAGAATACAGAAGACTACTATATATCTGCACGTCTCGCTGCTTCTCATAAGCTTACGCTTAATAAAAAATTCTTTTAAAATAATTTTTTATTATAATACAAAATAATTCGTCGAGTTGCCTTAAAATGTTCTCTTTCCTTATCTCGCGTTCGTTACTCCTTTTCTTCAGCATTTTAAAGTTATATTAAATATTTTTCGAATCACTGGTAGAATTTTTTCATTATGAATTCTCGTCGATGCACTCCTCTATCGATTTTTAATCTCTTGCCTTGTTATTGATGTTTATGTTTCTGGTTATGTTTTCCATACGTTTAATAAAAAATTCAATATTTTCTATTTTCTTTTTTTTTCTTTTTTCTTTTTGCTTTTTCTTTTCCTATAAAATTTCTTTTATTGAACATAAATTTTTGGTTTTATTATAAATTTATCGTAAGATGCAAGAAAAACAAGAGAAAAAAATATATATTTTTTATTCTTTTCATTACTTAATGCATTTATATTCCGAAGATATACTTAGTATGTTATGGCTTTTAATAGATATTTTTAATCAATCGGCCGCGACCGAATCTTTTATTCCCATCACCATGTTATCTTAGAGAAGCCAAAGCAAAATGGAAGAAAGACAAAATTTCCATATTCTGTAAAATTGCGAGAGCATGGTTGATATTTTCCATGTTTGTGGAATAACATTGGGAATTTATATCGCATGTCTGCGATAGCTTATGGACAATATACCATTTTTTTATCTATATCGGATTGTGAAGAAGAAGTTAATGCACCATTTCGTGGTTCATTTGGAATTAGCATACGTAACTTGTCGTACTCTACTCGCCAAGTAATTGTGTTTGATATCCAAGTGATTGTACCGTTAAGCAAAGATTGCATCGTCCACGTTCTGGTGTCCGCCATATTTATTTTAGAATTAACGTATTTTCACGCAGATAAGACATTTTCATGGAAGGAATGTACAAATGAATTTTCAAGAATCTGGCTTTTATTTATTTTATGAATAAGAAGCAGAATATATCAAAAAAGTAAAAGAAGAATAAATATTTTATCACTTGTGTGAGCGTGGACTTATACATGAATCCTTGGTACATGGGCCCTTCATGAGGTAAATGCAGAAACCTTTAGCCTCCTCTCTTCCATGATTTATGAAAGATGAGCAAACAACTATAAATTTTTGCTTAGGGAAACTTAATTGCGTTCAGTTTACCTACTGCCCTACTGTGAACATGGGCCCAGGCCAATTTGTCCCATATTCGATATTAGCCTGCCTGCAAAATTTGAAGCTGCTAACTCCATTCTTGCGACCAGAAGAATGTTTACCATAGACATCCCAATGACAGGGCGAACGCAGATGGACAGACGGACAGACGGACATGCTTAAATCGGTTTAGAATTTGATGCTAGTCAAGCATACACAAGCTTTATGAGATCCCTGAAGCTTCCCTCTGGATGTTGCAAACGTTTTGACAACACGAATATATCGCCCATTACTCGCTGATGGGTAAAAAAAGTTTTGCAACGCCCAGAAGCAAGCTTCACAGACGTCACAAGGTAAACATATTCTTCATCATGTCCATCTGTCTATCTGCGCAACAATGTAGTATCTGCGGTAAACATTCTCCCGTTAGCGAAAATGAAGATACCGCCTACAAATTTGGCAGAATAATTTGGAAGTGACTTAAACTTTTCCAAGGATACGCCTACAACACCCGCAATCTACTCATAGCTCATTCTGCGCTTTCGAAGTTTTAAGTTGCAATATTTGTTCTAAGCCCTTCTTATATTTATGTTGTGCAAATCTGTCTCTTGGCAGATTTTATGGAAATTACGAAATAGAGCGATCCCTGTACAATGCTTGATGGATAAGCTGATGCTTTACTCCGATGAACGGGAATTTTTTCTTCCCCATATCTGACCGCTTTTTCTTCACTTTATTAGACAACCTATCGATGCAATAGCACTGAAGAACATGCGCCAATTATCGATCTACTCTTTTCAAAGTGAGGTTATGTTGCAAGCAATCCAATAAATTATGGGTGATATGATGAAATTTGGAATCGGCGAATCGGCCTTAAATATCTCTAAATTATTCGTTGAAGGAGCCGCACAGATGCACATTTGATTCATTACAAGTGATCGCATACACCCCTTGTTGCTTCTAATTTTTTGGAAAAGGAATTCAGCCACAGATCTAATCATTTTCAATTCTAGATCATCCGATAACATGGTCTCTGCTAAACCGTTTCTGGTGTTGCAAGCCTAAGTTCGCAACATTCAGTACTGGCTACTACATATCTTTTCACGCCCACATTAAAATCCAACTATCCAGTACTTATCTATATTATGTGATGAGCCACATTTTCTATTATGCTTGTCGAATCTCTCTTTACTTTTTTTTTTTTTTTTTTTTTGCATATGATTTTTCAACAAATAACATGTCATCAGCAAACCAAAGTCCCAATATTATTCTGTCCTTTAGTTGTCCTAAAATGTAATGTGAGTTCTTCTAGACATTGAATCTCCCTTCCACTGAAGGAATTTATGCCTGGTTCGATCAATAATTACTTGACGTATGGATCACACTAATACATGTTGCATAAAACCTGTGTAAGGATTGCTTGGAATGTTCCGCTTATATCCAAGAGTGTTAATGATATGAAGAATTCATCAAGCATATGCCAGGAAAGCATTTTATGCTTAGACTCGAACCCATGTTTGTAGACGATTGTATACGCTGGAGAATTTAAACGAAAGGATTTACGCCTCAAGGAAACTTCGACGCTTTGATCCTATTTTCTCAACAATGTGATAGCACTAAGCCAGCTCGTAACTCTTTATGCCTTCATTGCGTGGCATACTGGAGAGCGCGAATGTCTTCGACATGTAGTTTGAAAAAGACAATGTCTTCCCTTCATCAATTCAATGCGTATGGAAGACATTGAGTGGTATTATTAATGAAACAAATACAAGAAACAATATTTGTTTATATTAAGAGAATAACGCAATTGATGAATATACCGATGATGTAATAGAAATTAGTTACGGTTTATAGAAATTGAAAACTTTAAAAATAAATTTACTTTTAACATGAGTCCACGTTATCCACCGAATCCAATGTCTTCTGGTATACACCCGGATATTCAAAGTAAAAACATAAGTACAAATTTCATATATATTTTTAGAAAATATATGTCGTCGCGTTATTACATTACATAACACAACGACAGCAAAGTCGACAATTTGTTGTTGGTATTGCTGTTGTAGTTATTGTTATCCAAGTTGTTAGTTGCGATAATAGTGAAATTTTACACACAGAGCGGGGGGAAATTTCACCACCAACACATAAGATTTAATTAAACCAAAGACTTGATTTATGAACGAAAGGATACTCTTGAGCAGATACATACCTAACTACATATAAAACATCCACACATACATGTATGTGTGTGTGTGTGTGTGTGTGTGTGTGTGTGTTTGCAAGAGCATTTCCATGTAAGCTCTTACATACACATCCTTTAAATTCATTATATATCGTACATAACAATTCGTTCGAACATATTGAATGTTGGCTGAGAAAATTCCGTTCACTCTTTACCAATGACACCATGGGTGAAAGGAGAGGACAACAAAGCGAAAGGAACAGTCAAAGAAGATATTATTTAAAAAAAAAACACACATACACACACACACACACACACACAATTAATACGATTGTATATTCCATCCAGAACAATTCTTGCATATTCTAATTTGAAAATTGGAACCTTGACCTTTGCCCGACAAGTTCATCAAAATATATAAGATTGAGTTTTGAAAATATTACAAAAACAATGTTTAACATTAAGATTTGAGACTAGCAAGCAAGAAAGCCTGCTTTCCCTAAATTCGGTATCTTTCAAACTAACCATTATTTGGGAGAACAGCCAAAGGCTCTCGTATAGTAATTGAGGAAAGAACAAGCATACATAGCATGATCTCTTAGATGAACGGACTTAGAAACGGAGAAATAAGAATACAGTTAACCAAAGACTGACGTTACGATACAATTAACGAACATATGGCTAAATCGGTGAAGAATTTCTGAGTCACCGATTCAGGCAAATTTTACTTTGTAAAATGCCGAAACTAGATGTTCCTGGCCATCATGGGTAGAGCAAAAAGAGAAAAGAATAAAAAAGAAACTCGTTGCAAAACAGACCTTTCGAAGAAAAGGAAAGAAAAATTGAAAGAATGGAAATGGAAAAAAATGTGAATAACTAAACATTGAATTGTGGTGCTGGTGTAATAATAATGCAGCACACAGATGCCGGGTGTATCACTTAAAAGTAACGCAAAAGCTAAACGTGCAAGCAACGTAAATGTTGTCGCTACCGCCAATCCTTTTCGCCTTCCTCTCCTCGCACGCACTGAAGGGTAACATTGACAAAAGGATTTTGGCATTTGCACTCGCACAATAATAATGACTGCCTGACTACGGCGAGGGTATTGACAAATACAAAAAACAAAGCAAAAAAGAGAAAAAGCAAAACCGTATCGATTTGAAACTGAATTGCTAAACGTCTTATGCACGTTCTCATAGCGGTTGGGAAAAACAATTTTTTCATTATTTTTAAATGTTCCGATACATTCGAACGTCCCTCCTGCTCCATCCATCCTTCCTACATGTGATATTTTTTCTCTGGCGCTTCTTTTTCGCTTTGCATCCATTCATTGCTCAGTTTCACCGAAGGCTATTTGCCTAAAAATGTAATAAAAAAGAAGCATAAAATAAAATCAATGTGGGTTATTAAAAGTTGAAAAACCCGGTAAAGAAAAATCGTTTAGTCTTTTTTTTTTTTTGCTTTTTTGTTTTTTTGTTGGGGAAGAACAAATTTCTTTACGATTCAGTGTAATTTAAGGTTTGTTAATGCATATAATCCTTCTAATATGCTTTTAACGTTTCGCTTATGCTTATTTTTAAGACAAAACGGTTTTAAAGATTTCGTAAAACGTCATTGCATAACCGGGGGCTAAACCAACGAAAGATAAAAAGTAAGAAAAAAAAAATAAATAAATAAATAAATACGTAAAGTAAGCAATAAATGAACTGGAAATGTAAAGGTAAAATAATTTTGCATATTTTCGTTTGCTAAAAACATTTACTGGAATGTAAGCAATAATGAATTCTAACCCGAGCAACGAATCAACATAAATTTAGATAATTTATATACCAAAATCGGAACTTTAGATAACATTTCGCATCTTCTCGAAACTGTTTAGTGAAAACCAAAAAAAACCAAACTCAACAATTGAAAAAGGATCCAACAGACAATATTTTATTTTCGAGAATTGGATAAGAAACTACTGTCTACAGCCATGGCAAAAATAGAACCTTGTAAATAGCTAACACTAGGTCAAGCCAATAACCCAGAATCGATCCTTCAAAATTCTAAAAAATCTACATCTTTCCTTCCACCTCAAGGAAGTACCGTGGTCCGGATTTTATTATCCGCCACCCAATTTCCCTCAGAAAGTACTACAAATTAAACTTTATTGCCATATAAAAGCGAGCTTTCCATGAAAACTTTATATAGTCTGGTCTTCAAAACTAGATGTACATGGCTCGAATGTGTACAGGGTTAAGGTGAATCGATTCTCAACAATAATTATTCAAAATTGCACTTTTTCTGCACGCAAAAGCTTACTTTTTCCTACCAACGTAACGGTTATCGAAGAGAAAGGGCAAAAAATTGCCGCCACCGGCTCTAGATTGAAATAATGCTAAATACCGATGTTTGTTCAAAAATTTGGACTTAAGAAATTAAGGAGGAGTGGGCCGTTCCAATCTATTTTCAAAAGGGCAAAATATATCAGCAACCAGGACACTTAGGTTGAACGAAGAGCTTTATAAATAAACTTTGGATGGATATACGTACAGTCATGCTTAGGTGATGAGGTTAGGTTCAGTAAACGATTTTAAATTTGGGTCTATTTGGGGTATATTTGGTGTAAAAAATTAAAAAAAAAAAAATTAATTTGTTTAAAAAGCGAGTTTTGGACCGTACACGACACGACACGACGTAATATTGAATCCGAAATATTATTATTATCGTTCATCGAAGATATTTTTTTCGTTAGATCTTGTTGCGCTATTTGTATGTTTAAAGAGTTTTCGTACTTCTTCGTGTATTAACCTTAAGTTATACTTTAAAATTAAGACGAATTCCCCGTAATTTTGTTACGTGAGTAGTAAAAACCCATGTATTGTACACACGGTAGAGTGGCTTAAATATTAAATAATGGGGATATTTTATTTCTACTAAAAGGTCCTTTCTGATTAGTAACGCTAGCTGAAGAATGATCGAGAGTAGGACGTGCTATAAGTCATGATGCAACTTTGACTTTTCTTCCATTATCAGTTCGCTCTTGGTTGCTGTCCGCATTGAAGATAAGACGTATGGGCGTTCGCTTTAAAATGCGAGAGTAGTCTCCTGTCATCAGTAGTAATTGTAGAAGAAGCACAAACCGTATGTATGTATCCCATGAAACTACACCCGTCCTTCCATCAAACTAAACGAATTAAGTTTACCATCAGTTAAAGGAATCAAGTTGGGAAAACCGGATAGGTTTAAGAATAAGCCTCATGGTTATAAAATATATGTATATCTGGCATTTCCTCCTTTGAGTTCACTGTTTATGAAGCGAACATCGAATAATAATGTCATCAAATAAAAAATTTAACTTGCATTCATTCCCAAAATTGATCCCATTTTACGTTGTCAACAAGCCTCAAACTATGACATCATATAAATTGAATATAATTGTATTAAATCCGGGATTAGTTTTCCGGTGTCATTTTATCCAATAAAAACTTCATTATAACGTTATCTAGACAAACCAAATTGAGTTAAATTCCGAATTAGGCCTTAAAAGTAATTAAAATGAAATAATTTGACGGACGCCTGGAACGCATCAGTAAAGAAAAATCTACTCCTTACAGCTATAAATGTTTTAATAAATTTTTGACTTCATTCTCACGTGGCCTTCTTATCCCTTCTTATGTTTCTGTGATTATGTATGTGTGTGAAGATTGCTTGACTATGATCAATGTCACCTATAGGTCCGACACAATAATGGTCGGACGGAGGTAGAAAGAGGAAAAAAGGTAGGCAGAAAAAGGGGAGAAAGAAAGAAGAAAAAAGAAAGAAAGAAAGAAAGAAGAAAAAAGATAGCGACATAAATATAACAACAGCTCGTTGCTAACTGGATACAAATTCTGATTAGCAACCGGCGGTTAGCGATTCGTTTCACAGAACTATAGGCACGTATGACAATTAGCCTTTACTGTCCGATTACGTTTTAAGCGGACGTAAAATTTAGTTGTATTCGATTTTAAAATTTTTTTTTTTACGATGCACTCAACTGCTTTAATAATTAATAAGTAAGAAAATTAAATTCGCCCAGGATCGAATCTCTTATACCCATCACCGTTTACCGCAAAAAACAGACAAAGGAAATAAAAGAACAACATTCTCATGCCCCATAGTATGGAGGGGGCGCGGTTGATTTCTTCTATTTTCAAAGTAAAAGTTTTTCCCGTAGAGGCATGTGGGCATTGTAGGCGTGTCCTTTGAAAAGTTTAAATCAATTCAAAATTCTTTTGCAAATTTGTAGACGATATTTTCGCTAACGGGAGAATGTTTACCACAACAACACTACAAAGTTGTGCAAGCAGACAGATGGACAGACGAACAGGTAGACATGTTTTATTCAAGATTTGAAACAGGCCAGGAATTTGTATACTTTATGGGGTTTTTGAAGCTTGTTTGTGCGCGTTATAGAGGTATTGAAAAAACAATTAAATTTTGATACACTATAACATTGGGTAGGCGTGGTCAATGCTACAGTATCGTCCATAGAATACGCGTTTAAATGTTTGTACATTTATTTGCTATATTTTATGTGTAATGAGGAAAAAACTAATTTTTCATTCCCTTTGAAAAATAGAGGTATTCTCAGTTTTCATGGTGTTGTGGACGTGTGTATCGACCAAATTGGTCCATTTCCAAGACCAACCTGAGTGCAAGAACTTCTACTATTTCTGCCAAATTTGAAGCTGATAGCTTCATTTTTGCGGCGAGGAGAATATTTACAACAGCCATTACATAGACGGACAGTCGGACAGATGTTTAGATTTCGATGGTTTATGCTAGATCGATTTAGGATTTGATGCTGAACAAGAAAATCTTTACTTTGTGGGTTCTCTGAGGCTTCGTTCTGGGCGTTGCAAAGGTTTTGATAAAGCGAATATACCCCTCATCCTTCGGTGATGGGTGAATAATTATTACTTTTCGCTTTTGTCATTACTGTAATTACTCATATACATAAATATTTGTTGATAATATAAAGCTTTGCTTTAACTCCAGGACAATTAGTTTGTAAATAGATGTCGTTCCAAATAAATCTCTCGCAAGTTTGAGTCAATCTTGAGCAATCGAACAATTCCTTAAATTGAAGTGCAAATTTCCTCACATTAGGTAAACTCTATCCAGTATATTTATATGAATTCACATATTCGCTTAATATCCTTTATTTTATTCAGGAGTTATTCAACGCCTTACATCCGTACATTCTCCTTTAGCATTGCCGAATAGAATGGGCAACATTCACTTACAATACACACACATAAAATGCACATTTGTGCATGAATTTCAATCTGTAACATGTACTCTTCCGATTCATTCACTCATTCCAATTCTAAAGTATGTCGCAGTTTTGTGGCTAAATATTTCTAACTAATTTATTTTATTCACCTCAGTAGCTTTACGACGGAATGTAATCGGCCCATGTTCTAGGGTGCTTCAATTGAGAAGTGTTCGTTACACGAAAAATCCTATTGATCGCAGTTAAACACACTCACGTGATCTGATAAGCTTCACCCGACGACGAATTATCATATCGCGGGAATCTATATCGGATTTTTCAGATAGCATTGCGGTCAGATAAAGTCGATGGCCGATAAAGGAACGCTGATACGGCTTTAACTTATGCGAATAAATGCTAAAATAATGGCGTAGTAAAAATCTGTATAAAAAGTTTGTCCTCTTCGTGGAAAAAAAATGTAAGACATCTTTTTGCTAACTGCGTTCTGAAGTAATTAGGTCTGCTCCAAAACTGCCCATTCTATTAGTGGCTATTTGAACTGCGAAGCAGTGTACCTTGCACCGACGTCCTGTCAAACGGGCATGGGAATCGAATTAATGGGATTCGAGCTCCTTTTTTCCATCGTTGCAGAAATGCAAAAGGATTGCAAAAGGATAGACGTGAAGAGGTGCGAATATTTTTGGCAACTTGTTTGGTCATAAAAACTTGCTCATGCTTAGATTGAAAATGGATCTGCCGTGAGTTTTGTCGCGGCTATAGCTTACTTACCTACTTACTTCTACTACTTACACCGCAACAACGATGATTGCATGCTTCATGTAAAAGTGCCTTTGAGCCAGTTAATCAATCTCAAAGTCAAGCGGACTTGTCAAGTCAGTAGACACGGACATGTTACTTTGTGATGCAAAATTCGTGACATATGCTTTATGCAACGTTTAACTAAAAGTTCAAAGCAAGTATTCCTGTGAAGTGTAAAAAGTAATCATTAATAGTTAGCAAGGTTAGGTGTCTTCGACCAATCGAAACCGTTTGTATCTTTCTGTAATAATTTATGTTTCTCTTTGGTAAACGTTTTCTTTAATGTACAATAAATTTGATTTCAAATTGGTTTTACTTAGTACTTAGAAGATCGTCAAGGCTCGCTTTAATATAAATGACGTTTGCTCACTTGCCGTTTTGAAGGTTTTAAGGCTTATCGGTAATGTTGTTCATTTTCTTGTTGGTATCGCTGTTAATCATAGAACCGTAAGCGTAAATCTTTTCATTAAGAAACCGAAATGTTAAGTTTTCATAAATTGGGTTTTCCATATCCTATCACCCACAACCATTTTGCATTATTAAGGCATGTTTTCGTTATTAGTCTGATTAATTTGGCTCTTTTCATAAATTGCCATTTCATACCAATGGCGTCGAGCTCCTTAACAACCAATCTGACAGCAAAAAGAGTGTTAGCCTTTTCTTGCCTTGCCTTCCTATCCAACACTTTGACTAACATTTCGCCGTCATCATCACCCTCACGATGAGGTCAGAGAATAGAAAGTTTTTACTACTATTACTTTTACAACAACAACAACACCAACAACACCAACAACATATTAAAAACGGAAGCACATTTATAAGAACCGCATTATATACATTATCCTAATCAAGGATAATTCATTAGTGTTTGAATTTTTTGGCATTTACTTTTAGGTTAAGTAGAGACAAATATAAATATGGCATAGTGAAGTGTAGTGAGGGCAGGGGAAACGCGTCAGTAAAAGCAATGCAATAGCAATAGAGAATTACTCAAAGCGGAGGGTTAAAGACTTTTTTTCTCTTCTTTCTGTTTTTTTTTTTTTTTTTTTTTTTGCAAAGAATAAATAAATTGCTATTTATTTAAAGCATGATTCTCCAAACTTTAGTCCCTGTTCCTTTTTAATTTTCTTAATATCGATGGCAAAGTGGGCGAAGTGCATACAAATTGTTTTGATTTCTTCCAACTTTTATAGAAATAAATGTTTATTTGAAGGTCATTACGAATATCTATATGGGACATGCATATGAATTTCATTGAATTACTTTTGAAAAAAACCTCACTTACATGGCGGGACAGAAATATTTCCATTGAGTATTCCTCGCTAAGATGTTTGCCCTTTTCTTACAATTAACATATATAATCGCCAGTTAATAAAATACATATACGTATACTAGAGGTTAGTTTTCTCTCTCAGTTTTTAGTATCGCGTACATGTTCATCATAAACGATACACAAAGAGACGGAAAGCCGGACGGATTGAAACGACTAAATTAGAGTAAATCTTATAGTTAGAAATTTATAATAGTATTTGTGACAGCATCTTCAACGGGTGCTTTCGAAACGACAGTCGTCGTATGGTGTTCAACAACGAAACCTTAAAACAAAGATTAGAAAATTGCTTAAATATTTACATTAATCCTATGCATAGTACAGTTTTGCTGAATGTGTTCCTCAGGAAAGATAAATCCACAATAATTGACGTAAAAAAATTGATTGCTACTAGAACCTATCACTGCATTCATCACTTCCCCTGAATCACGTCAAATAGGAGCATAACACAGCACGGATCCGAAATTACTCAGATATTAAGAAAAGAATGAAACTAAGACTTTTTCATCTGAAAGTACAATCCCTAGACTTAATGCAATAGTGCAAGTTATCCCGCTAAAGTACATTTTTTTACACCTTCCATAGTCACATATTGTTTATACCTTCGTATAGGAGCGTGGTGTACGTGCAATATTCAAGACGTAAGTAGCCATGACGCAGGCAAAGTTATCCATTAGCTTTGACAATGCAGCTTTTCCATAAGGCCCTTCTAATGGTAGCCTAATTACTTGTGACTCATTTTGAGTTATTCCAACCAAACGAAACGCAACTGACAAAAACTGATGCAATTGAGGTGAACAACTGCAACAGTCATGATTTTGCAGCATAGCCTGAGCGCTGTATGTTCGAGCACTAAGTTTTATTGCTTTACTGGTGGAGCGTTCACTACAGCTGCAGGCACACGTTAATCTTAATTTAACTATGATCTAAAGCAACGGCAATTAAACCCGGGTATGCCGACTTGACAATCGCGCTTGTTGTGACCTAGCCTGTGTGGAAATGTTAACAGCAGAGAATGCGAAAATGCAACCCTTCCTGCTGTATTCACTGTTCGTTGTTCTTTCTGATTAACTACGATTTTAGTCGTCGGTTCAAGCAAGGCTTATAGTCTTTTAGTAGTTAAGCAAGGGTCGTCTTCACAAAACTGTATCCAAAGAATGGCTTCTCTCGATGAGAGTCTTAAAAGATCATTTGTGTCTTCACATTTTAGCTGGGAGTAACAGAAGGAATAGCAGGCGTGGTGGCTTCCGCTTAACAATACGTTGAAGGAAATACCTCGAGACACTTTTGTTACAATAAACGTTTGTTCACTTTCAGCGAAAAACTGACAAAAACTTATTCAAATGCCTAATCGATTTCTTGTCGTGCAATTGCTGAAAGCCTTAAATCTTCAAAGGCAGGCCTTTTCACAGAAATGCAATCCGCCGAAAAACCTTTGGAGTACTTTTTAAAGGTCGAAAATGAATGAAAATGACGTACGTCGGTAGTTGTCGGTCTAGTGTTAATTAATAATGAGTTCTTATGGTTCTTGATGGTGTTAAGCGTAGTTTTAAAACGCGGTAAAAAGAAAGCATTGCATAAATATGTCTCTGCCGTTTCCGTCCGCTTTCCGTCCGTTAACGTTCGATGCAATTTATGATTTGCGTCTTTTTATAGAACGGGCACTAACTTGGCAAAAAGATTGGGCACCAATGATTGAAAGAAAAATAATGAAGGAAAAGTACAAAACATACACGCACACACACACACAGGGAAAGAGTAAAAAATGAAATAGAAAGAGTTGTTAATCAAGAAAATTAATTAAATTCATTAATTTAAAAGTTTTTCGGTTCTTTGGTTTTCAACGGTAAATATGATACAAAGTGTCAAACGCATAAAAAGGAGAAAAGTTGAAGCGCTCTAAACAAACGCTGACGGTAACGCTAACTTAGCCATTCGCTAACAGAAACTTATGTTTAACTTATGCGGGAAGAATGCGGTCATAAATTCGCCAATTATCCATAGAGATAGAGAAGATTCGATTTGAAGCGAAAAAAGGAAAAGCAAAAAAAAAATCTGCTCTCATGCACAACATCCTCCAAACTTTGTCAATTAAGCGACAATCAAAATTATACCCTTTCATAGCTGAAAACGCTATCTAGATGTTACGATAAGTTCTGTTCAAGTGTAAATATATGCAGAGTGCTCGCTCGCTCGCTCGCTCTTTGCACCTTTGATGAAGTTAGACATGTCAACTTGTGTAGAAGTTGTTTAAGACTTTTAAGAATTCTTAAGACATTTTTTTTTCTCCCTCGTTTCGCTCGAAGAACGTGCGAAATTGTAACACATATCCCTAAGTTACCAGAAATATTTCATGCATGTTATCCTATATGGAATTTTTCCTTTCATTCTTTCTTCCTTGACGCATCACAAAAATATGTTGTTCAGTTCGGAGAAAAACAATAATAAGAAGAAGAAGAGAAAACGTTTGATTTATGGCTGCATGATATTTAGAAGGTTTTTATATGATAACCGATAGCGGCATGGCCAGAATATGAACGAAACATATCATCAAGTCTTTAAGCCGCAATTTTTTCTTGCCAAAAAAAAAAGTAAAAAAAAAAAAAACCAATTTATCTTGATATGTAAAAGTGTTAGGAAAACACATGTTCGAGAAAAACGTGCTTGAATGTTTTCCTTTTTTCTTTTTTTTTTTTTTTTTTTTTCATTTCTGATTATTTTTGCGTTTGTACGGTTATTGCGTTTTCTTAGGTTTTGGGATTGAGTGTAACTTCCTTAGAGTCCAATATGTGGTTGGCTTTGGTCTCAAAGTTCTTGTTCATTGGCAGAAACTAAAAATTGATTTATGCCTTTGTGCGTCCGAGTATAAGTCATTCGTTTTTCCCCCTTTTTCGTTTCTTTTTCATTTTTTTTCCTACAGCGAAACGTTGTATTAGAAAAACAACAACAAGAAAATTAGTTATAAATCATTTTATTTTAGTTAAGAAGAGCTTGCTGTTGTTATTTAGTATTTTGATTAATTCATTTGTTCGCAAAACCGGTGAACAATTAAGTTTAACGCAACCGAAGAAAGGGAGGCAAGAAAATCGAAAAGATATTCAGAGGTAAAACGGCTTAATAGAAGAAGAAAGGATACAAGTTCAACGTAAATTTTCTTCTTTTTTTTTTTTTTTTGCATTCTCTTCACGAAAGCGATGCCGCCTTATGAAGTCATTGCCCATTATTTCATTATTGCATTAAAGCGTTAACATCTTCTAGCCAGAGAAGAAAAGAGTGACATCTTTACCGTATTTGCTTTCTTAAATCGTTTTGCTGCGTCTTGGCTTGTTAAGACTTTTTCATTTAAATGCCATTAATGCACATAAAGATGGATAAATGGAAAGTGCCGTTTCGGAAACATTACTATGCGGGCGAAAGTATTGAGTCTCAAAGTCGATGTTGGAAGACTTACTATTTATTTCGCTACCGTCCATACTAAATGCTCTCAGTAAATTACTAAAAATGGAAGAACGCGGTTCTATAACACAATATTTCAAAGCAAATCTAACCTCTACCTAGAGATTATAGTCTGGACAAGTCTGCTTCTGCTTTTACAACTGCAGACCCGCACAAGCTGCCAAAACGAAAGAACACACCAGAAATGGCAAAGAAACTACATAAAGCAATATGCGATGACGATCGACTTCAATCACATGTCGAGTTAGTAGATATGGTAAGGTTCTCACCTACCCTGCTTATGATATGCTGACCGAAGCTTTGCGGATGAGAAAACTGCGTACAAGATGAGCGTAGCGTTTATTAACTGACAATAGAAGAAGAGAGACGACGTCGTGGAAGTCTTTGAATCATGTGTTCGGCCATGTTTCACGAACTTCTTGAGATCGTTTCATAACGACAAACGAACCATCGATCGATCGCTTTATACGCACTGAGGCGAATAAACGATCACAATAGCACAGCGAAGGTAGAGAGAGAGAGAGAGAATGGACTTTAAAGCAGCTGAGAATAGTATCAACTATAGGCCTATTTTTTGACCCTAGTCCTTTTTTTTTGACTTCGAACAGCATAATTGCTTATTGATGATCTTCAAAGAGTAAAAACAATCCACGACCCGTATTCTGTAAATTTGTGGATGCAAATTGTCCACGCTTTAAGACTATTCCGAGTAAATCGACGATTGTCCTTATAAATTTTCCCTTCTTCATGCTGTCCGGCATTCGCTATTTTGAGCCAGATCTTCAGAGCTTATCATCATGCCGCATGCAAAGAGTATATTGACGTAGTCATCAATACCAAATCCGAATGCTATTACAGCGAAAGTAAACCAGTACTCTAGGTCTTTTTATCCGCTAACTGGGTCCAGTTGATATCTGATGACTTTTATGATTTGGTTTGGTTCGTCTATCATTGGTTGTGTGCGTGGCATTTTTATTCAATATACGTTTGAATTTGGAAGGATTTCCTTACATCTGCATGCAAGTCGTCAATCTTCTGCACACACATACTTTTCAAATATTATCTATCAGTGTAACGCTGTCAAAATGGTTACTTTAATGAATTTACCGTTGCATCGGTACAAAAGCAGAATTCAAAAATGCTGACAAACTTTATTCACAAGGAATATCTTCGTTACAATGCCGTTTAGTTGCACGTATTGGAAAATTCGTGACCCTATCCTTATGTAACTTATCTCTGGTTCGTTATTTATTTATTATAATAAATTTTTTTTTTTGTTTTTTTTTGTTTTTCATACCAAAGACCGCGTAACATTTTATTGGACATTGTTCAGCCCATGCAAAAGAATTAATGGGTAAATTATAATAATAAGATATTTAATAGTAAATATAAAGCATAGAAAGTCAGAATACTGCAGCCTAAGTAAACTTATGGGTGAAAAGTCAGCGACCATGATATGCCAGCGAAACAGACAATGTTGCGGTTGGCACAACAGGCAATGTCAGCACCACAATATTGCAACAGCAACTAAAATAAAAATGCTTACATTTTCGAAACATAACTTAAACGGGAAAATAACATGAACGCGATAGTAAAATGAGCGAAAAAGACAAAAGCTTATGGATATAATACGAATAAAAAGATGACCAAAAATATAGTTGGGGAGTGAAATTTTGTCTAACATATCATGTTTCGTTCTGTATGCTGTATGCTAAATGCTGTATGCTGTGTGTGTATGTATCTGACATAACGGGTAACAATTGCGTGCCGTTCGAGCGAGTTACTAAAATAGGTTTTGTACATTAGTTTTGCTTACGCGCCTAAAATTACACCGAACGTCACGGTAGGATGGCGTAGTGTAGTAGTGAGCGTAGTGTTATTCAAATGGCAGCATAACTAAATGACACCTAAAATTATGCAACAACAGCACCTAAGAGTAGTAGTAGCAGCAAGAGCTAAATGAAAAGGCACTGCTTGATAATGAAACGAAATGTTTCCCTTTTTCTATTGTTTCGCGTATATGGGCGTGCGGATATATGCTTGAGGGTATACGGGTATGTGAGTGTGTGTGTGGGGGGGGGGAGGGGGCGCATGAATACGCGGGTGCTCGGGTTGTGTATTTATCGTTGATCACAAAAGTGATGTCGAGTTGGCAACGCGACATTTAATGAGATGTCGGTTGTTGTTGGTCTTTTGGAATCATGTCATGTAATGTGTTCATGGTATTGTTGTTATTGCACTTCGGTCAGTTTGATGTGAGTTCCTATGGTGTATTTTCTGTTTGCTATTATTTTTGTCCTGCTTGTTGTTGCAGTTAAATTCAAAATTATTCCTGCTACGTATTTGTTTGGATTTGATATTTGTTGAAAAATTGTTGCAAAAAAAGAAAAAAATTGTACAAAACACGTATGTAACTGTCCGCGTTTATGTTGGTGTGTTATATTCTGTGAATTGACGTAATGAGGCTGTAATTGTAACACGAACAGCGTTCAGTGAGCATATGGCTACAGTTTGAATTTATATTAACAGTCAAATCCATCAACGTCAAACCTCAAATAAACGCGTTTACAATGAACGAAAATCTATATCACAAAATTATAAAAGAAAAGTTTGGTTTTTCCCTTCGCTCTTACTAACAAAAACTGGTTAAATTAAAAGCGGAATTCCATTGATTACAAAGTAATTGTTCAGGTCTTTAAAGTCTACCGAGAAAAATTTACTGCTTTTCGAAATGATGAAATCATTTAGTTTAACAGATGACAAAGTCACCATCAGTCATCGAACAATGAACACTGACCACCACCGCCATCATCAACCACTACTAACGTCATTACATTCAGCAACTCTTTGGATTATGTTGTAGCTGTGGAAATATTGTACGCGTGTGTCTGATTGAGGGAATATTCAAAGCAAAAAACCAACAACAACAAAAAACCTACCGAAATAATGCTAAGCTCTGATTTTTCTTGCGCGCCGCTTCCAATTCGCTTTGTGCAAGTCATTGCATAAACATGATTATGCACAATTTTTCTCTTCCTTCTTTTTTTTTTTTTTGTTTTTTATTTCTTTGTCTAAATTCAACTTAGACAGGAATCGTTTAAACAAATCAATTCACTAACAACGCAAGAACACACACATTATTAGCTTTGTTCAGAAAATACTTTATTTGATTATCCTAAGTAATTATCGAACATCAGAGGAAAGACGAAAAAATATTTTGAGTTCGAAAGCATTGAAAAACCCTTAAGGTTGCGGTCTATTATGAGTTACTTCGACGAAGCGAAATGGATCGAAATGAATCGAAAACGCTTTGCAATATGCCAAAGTTGGGACTTCTTAGTCCAATAATGTTTGATCCCACATGACCGAGCACGTCTAAGAAGTCTTAGCGGCACTTAACGACACCCCATCGCACCGATGCGCTCCATTTAGCAAAAGATGCCTAAACTTGAAGAAGACTTAGCGACGATGAATTGTGACATGAACGCTATGGCGATTTTTTTTTTTTGGCATAATAACGACCAAAACAACGGTTAACCCTTCGCTTCTAATTCTTTCTTCTAATTAACAATTGTCCGAACCAATCAATTAATGTCCATCTGAGCAGCGCTTCAATCCTTGCAAGGAAACGCAAAAGTGAACGCTTACCGTAGATAGCGTCATAGTAATAATTGCTCATTTGTCACGAACCTGATGTTCTGTTAAAAAGGTGTCCGTGCCTATAAGCAATACCTTACAATGCGATCTGATCGTCTTTGGAATAAAAGAAATTTTTGTTTCCATTATCTGACAGCAAGCGCTTTGTTTCGTAAGTAAACACGGATCAGGATTAATTTCTACTCCTGATGTCTGTCATATGAAAGGCTTTGCCAGCAAAGCTTTGTATAGCAAAACACAGTATGTGCCGCGTATCGTAGATCTCGCGTATACGATCTCAAACAATTATCACCAGCCAGTTGATTGTGGGCATGGCAAGGTATCAATTGTGATCATTTCCAGGCCAAAACTTTTAGATTTGCGTTAACAGATTTCCGATCTACGTAAGTTAATCATTGTAATCATTTCTTGAATATTTCCACTTAATCTCATATTTAGGCTAATGTCTATATATATATATAAGAGACACTGAAGGATATAACTTGAAAAGCATTTCAACGAAAAGAACAAAAAAAAAAAAAAAAAAAGAAACAAAAGTTGAAACGTAACTCGAATTATTTTAAGAACATCAGATCAATTAAAGGCGAAATGACTAATTTGAAGCACATACGTCCACAAGGAAATTGAAATGTGGTGGCTTGTTTACAATCATCCCTAATCGATTATAACTGTCTTACTTCATTTGATTTACTTTTTGTAAACAAACTTTTGCAAATTTTTCTTTGCTTAGACAATCTTCAAAATTAATGATGTATCATATTGACTGACTAGACAAGACAAGCAAATACGCCCTCCATACACACAACGTTTCAACCAACGATAATAGCAGTTGGGATGAAAAGAGAAAATGAAACAAAAAACAAAAACAAAAAAGAAGAAAAAAGATTTGATTAAAAACTACTTGAGCAGCAAACGCAAGAACCTCAGAATGTCTTGTGTCATGTGAAATTTGATTTCCACTTTACAACATATTTGCGTGAAAGATGCAAACGCTAAACGCATACGAAAATAAGAAGAAAATACAAAAATGACAGACATGTTGATATACAGATTTCTGGTTGGGCTTTTTATGTTCGCACCGTGTACGTGAAAACCTGAGCAAGAGAAACAAGGAGTCAAAATAATAAATTCACAAACAAACATTCAAAAATCATTACCAAGAAAAAAAAAAAACAAAAAAAAACATGATTTAGACAAACTTCTACGGGAGTACGGATGGGCAATACCCTCAAAAAATAATCATAAACTAACTGTCAACATAACTCACACAATTTCTCTGCCCCAGGCTTCGAACGCCGTCTTAACAAACCTAAGCAAGAAAAACAGTTAACAGCCAGCATTATTTGTATGCATAACCGTAGTCAGAATTCTGTCCAAGTATTTGTTGTATGCGTTTAAGTGTTTGTAACATTGGCAGCATCACAAAATTAATGATTGATTTCCGTTTCTCCGTATTCTCACCACCAAGCCGATGACGATGAATTCATTTTCTCGTTTCGCTTGTAACAAACGAGAGTGTCCGATAAAAGCGCCATAAAAAGCGACATATAAATTTTCGATCAATCTAAGATTGAAGAATAAGATGAACTAGTCATATACACGCTGCCCACACTGCAAAAGGTTGTACAAAGGTTTTTTTTACTCCTCGAAAACGGTAACGGTAACGATAATGGGAAGAAAAATCGAAAATTTTGAAAATAATTTCTCCGCGGCGAACAGGGCCTACCTTCCGAGTTATTCGAATATGTTTTTCGTTGAATTCACTTTCAACAATCGCTTACACGTTTCATATAATATTTCATATGTCAGGATAGGTAGGTAACCAAGATTCGCTCTGAAACGATCCACATTCTGATATGAATGCTTTTTTGTTTTTTTTTTTTTTTTTTTTTTGTTTTGTTCCTAACTAACAAATGTGGTAGTGCATGCGTGTGTGTTTAAAGTGATGTCATGTGTTCATTTGTGTTTACGCCATTTATTAAATACATTCTATTCATTTATCAACATATCTGTTATTCGGATCAATACAAGAAGGAAGTCGGCCTGCGTTGCGTATATAGCGTAAAGTGTAAAAATAAATTCGAAGGGCGTTAGCTACGTTGATGGGCTCTTGTCTGTAGTCTGTTTTTGCTCGAAAGTGATGTTACATCAATTATTTTTAATTCAAAAGGACATTTACATATACCGACACACACACACACACACATACACACTTACACACTTACACCGACCAAACCAACATCGAAACGTAAGAATTTGATTAATGTTTGTATTGTAAAAAATTTAAATTAGAAACTGCCCTCAACCACATCAACGCAAAGAAAACGCAAAAAATTAAAATCTATTAAAATGAAAAGCTAAGCGCTTATAACGTTAAACTAGAGACGGAATTCAATGCGTTGCTGAATCGACGAATCCACGTTCCACGTAACATTAAAAATGTATCAGCGGACTAACGTAAAAAATGCTCCCCATTTCAATCCGCCCACTTGACGACGATATCCGTATCTTCCGCATATCTACTCACGACAAAGTCAAACGTTAAGTTATTATTAAATTTATTTCGTTTGTAGCCAATTTTTTGCCAAATTTATTTGTAGCCGAATTTTGCTATGCTCTAACCTTTCCTATGGGTAGGCTATTGACTAACTTTCGCAGAACTTTGCGATGAGAGATTTAATGAATCTGTTAAACGAGTGTTAACCTAATACCTTGATTGAGGTTTATATAGGACGACATCATGACAACAAACCTTTTAATAATCAATCATTTAATTAATTTTAACATTTGAAGCAAATTTTTTATTTTCTTTTCAATCATGATTTTTGATGGATTTCAATTTTAAGTAAACAAGCCCTTCCGACTCCGAGTAGATATTTTATAACTTGTTCTAAATCAGATCACATTACATTTTCACTACTTTACTAGTTTTGTTGCAAGTGACTTCAGACGTCTAGACTTCATGTTAACAAATTGTGAATAACGACATGAAACTCATTTACAGATTGATGACGCCCCACGTTGTTTATAGTAAGGGACTTTGTTTTATAGAAATCAAGGCAAGTATTTTCCGGAGATAAAAGGAATTTGTCCAACAACTAACTAAGTTATTCAGCAGAACTTCACGGTTTTGTCAACATTCGCTAGCGCGTCTCATCGTTCTTTAACCATGCTGACTGCCTTTACCGGTAATGCTATTTCCCGCCCTACTTGATGTCGGGCTTCTTCTTCACTTCTCCCTTTCGCCGTCACTCTCTTGCTGATCACTACTTTGCCCGCACATATAGGGCACATCCCCTGAGTGGCTGTTTCAATAGAAGAAAAACAAAAATCAGCAAACGCAACATAAAACTTTGTTTCCCTCTCCCAGAGAGTTTCATTTACGCAAAAATCCTCTAAAATCCTTTCTTTTTTCAAAACCTTTAATGTCTTTATCAAAATAATTGCGAACATTCTTCTACAGTTGCTGACGATTGTCAAAACTAGAGATTGAATTCCGAACTGAATATGTCGTCATAAGTCGTGTGAAACTTTCCCGATTATCATATAAAGCGATAGAAGTTCTTAGAGAATCAAATTCTAACTCCATATAGTATTTTATTCTCTCCTTTGAAAACAAGTTTTCTGATACCATTTTTTTGTTTTTTTGTTTTAAGTATTTTTGTAACAATTCTCTCCGCCTCTTAGTTACATTTTCGCTTAACAGACTTTGACAACCTTTAACCGGGTGTCTATAAGTTAATTGCATTTCCTGGCAGCACTTCGAAACTCTAACTATCAAATTATTCTGATTGATATTATTATCACAGCTCAGGCATCTTTTGCTTCTCATCTCCATCTCCATGCTTATGCATATAAATGGCGCTTTTAAATGTTGCTTCCACAGCAAATAGGAATTTCTATAGTAAATGAATTCAGAAAATTTATCACATGTATGTGGTGGTTTACGTTATGTTGCACTCACATACTTATGACTGGATGTGATAATGATGAGATAATTAACACAAAATTACAAAAACAATTTCTCTATCATATTACAGGGCATAGTGCACAACATAATAAGCATATATATATATATATGTATTATATATTTAGTGATTGCTCTTGTGTATGTACTTATTAAAATTTTGTCATAGGCATACTCCCTCGCACATACAACATTTATTGTTTAATTATGAGCCCTAACGACTATAATTGAAATGTTAATTGCTAAGATGGCATACATTTGATTTTTCTCAACTGCTGTATGCTTGACTAGCATTTGGGGCATGTACGATGTAGGAGCAGTTAATTTCTCATATACACCGCACACACATGTACTCCCATAAAATACAAGTGCATACAGATTATGCGTATTTTGCGAACATTAGTGGTGATGGGTATCCAAGACAATATTGGCTTCAACTCCCTGCTTCATTGTTACCTTATAAATCGTCAGGAAAGCAATGAATATTTTCTCTAACATTAAACATTCAATTTGAATGGGGACGCAGTGGAGTTGTTTCGATCGTTTGTCTTATATTATGCACTATGGCTCTTTTAGGCACTCCCTCCTTCCTTGATTTCTTCTTTTTCTTTTTCGTTTTCTTTTATTTTCATTTACCTTTCTTCAATCCAATAGGATATCTTTTAGTCTTAATATGAGTCCATTTCGTTTCACACGTTGAAGGGCGTAAAACTTTATCTGGCGTTTCATATTTATATTTAGTATGTGTGTGAATGCTTGCACTAACACCATCCAATTAGTTTGCTTTATTTTAATTGCAATATTAACGCAACGAATATATCCAATGAGAGCATAAGCAGACCGCATGCAAATTCAGTTCACACATGATTTATTGCGATTTCAAGCATTACCCTAAGTTTCAATGATATTTCAATTAAAATACAAAATTTATTTCAGAATAAATGAAATTTTCGAAAAGATGTTAAATTAAGCCAAACATAATGCTAAGTGTATTTGTAAAATAAAAACAAGTAAGAAAATTATATTCGATCGTGACCGACTCTTCTATATCGGTCACCGTTAAGCTAAAAATGGCAAAAAAGTAAGAGCATTGCAATTTCACGCTCTATAATATGGGGTGGGCGCGGTTGATATTTTTCTATTTTCAAAATAAAAGCTTTTGTCGCGTAGGCGTGTGGTCGTTGTAGGCGTATCCGTTTTCGACAACGGGGGAATGTTTATCACAGATAAACGCACAGATCGGCACACGAACAGACGGACATATTTACAACCATTCCAGATTTGAAACTGACCAAGGATTTATATGCTTTGTGGGATTTTTGAAACATGTTTCTGCGCGTTATAAAGGCAGTGAAAAAAAATAAATTTTAATACATTATTGTATGGGATAGGCGTGGACAATCTTTTCCTTTTTTTTTTACAGGCACTACAGCATCGTCCATGGAATAGGCTATAATTTATGAGTAGTAAGCAAAAAATCAATTTTGTAACCTTATGAAAAATAGAGGTGTCCTTATTTTACGCAGTACTGTAGATGGATTCCTCCACCGATTTCGCCCGCCTCCAATAGCAACCTGCGTGCAACAACTTCTAATGTCTCTGCCAAATTTGAAGCCGATAGATTCATCTTTGCGTCCAAGAGAATATTTGTAACTGATATCACGTAGATGGGCAGGCGGACAATGGTAATTATGGGCGCATTATGTTGAATTACGTGGTATTATGGTGCCCATCAACTATATAATGTGCGGTTTCACTTTTGTGTCTTAATGTTAATGAATCTGGACCCTATAAACGTAAGAAATGCAATCGAATAAAAAGACGATATACGAATAGACGAATGAACCAACATATGGATGCAGGGATAAACGAAGAGTTTAAATACACCTGAATAGCCTGACGGATGAATGGGTAGACGAATGAAGAAATATCTCAGTCAATGCAGGATTGAAAATATACTGAACGGAAGGACGAACGGACGAACGGGCGGACGAAAGACGTGCAAATGAAAGAACATATGAATGACAAGAACTACGAATGAATGATGAGACGCGTGAGCAGCCTGACAGCTAAATGGGCAAAGTAACGGAAAAATATATGGATGAAGAGATACACCGTAAAAGGACATACGGTGACGAGTCATACGATTAAGGGACGGACGGACAAAGTGCATACGAAGGAATGAAGATGCGGATATATAGTTGAAGGAAACGCAAAATGAAGGTAAAGACATTTGAAGAGTCGCAAAAAAGAATGGGCGGAAGAGTGAAATAACACATAGGTAAAGGGACAAACGAACAAGATTAGTTTATGGGGTTCTGGTGGAAATTTTTGGCGGATATCTTTGGGGAGTATTTCTGGAGAATATTTCTGATATTTCGGATATTTCTGACTGCGTCATGTAAAACGATGAAATCAATCTTTTACAGTCTCCGACAGAACCCATAAAAATATATTTTATGCCTTTACATGGCCTAAGTGGACCAAACCGCATAATACCATAAAAAAGTCTCTTTTCGATATAGTCAACGCCTCTTTTTATCTTTTATGGATTTATTGTCAGTTAGTTAGCAGAAGTGTGCGTTTAAAACGCGCAAAGAAGTATGGAGTTTGTTAAAGTCATATCATCAAATGGGATTTTAGAAATTTTCAATACATTGGCTAACCGAGCACAAAAATATTCATTATTACAAGGAAAAGGAAAATATGGCGTCGAGTGCACAGACACACTTTCCTTTTTTTAACGCCCTAGTAACAGCCAAAGCGTTTATTTAATTGGCTTTTGCTTAATATTATATATATATGTATATATATATGTATATGAAAAGAAGAAAATCTCGCTTTTTGTACAGTTTGTTTTAACCTTTCGATTATTCCTATGCGAATACTAGAATGATGATGATGATGATGATGTTGGTAAGTATGATAACGACGATGACGATGATGATGATGATGATAATGATAACAATAGTGGTGGTGATGGGCAAATATTATACGGTTGGTCTGTTGCTAATAATAAGTCAATCAAACATCAGGTTGCTATCCTGTAACGGGCACCTGGTTACTTATTATACATCCAGGTAGATTTTCAGTTTCTATCGTTCTATGTTGATGTTGGTTCTCATTTAATACTGCTGCTCGTGCTGCTCGTGCTGCTCGTCCTGCTCGTGCTGCTCCTGCTCCTGCTGCTGCTGATGTTTGTTGTCAAGGACACAATTATTTGCTTATGCCAGTCTAACAAAAGTGTCAAGCATTTGAGTTCAAGCGTAAAATAGAAATTTTCATCATTATCCTAACTGCAGACGTGCAAATACCCTCACACCAACGCATGTATAGCAATAATAATTTTGTGGTGTTATTTATGAAGCGCATTACAAGCATACAGATATATTTATATGTGTACCATAATAGAAATTCTCCAGACTGCATATTTCGGTTTTCTTTTATTATAGTTTTCTGTTCGATAAACACTTTGATATAGAAATTTATTTAAAATTTTATTTAATCTTTCTCTTCTTCATCTCTTTCTTCTTCTTCATCTTCTTGAGCTTATTCCTGTTATTTTTCTTTCTCTTTGTTTTTTTTGTTTTTTGCTTTTGGTTTTTCCTGTTCATTATTCGTTGGAATTCCTTCCCTGCTTTATAATATCAAGTCTGTGTATAATCAATATTTCTTAACCTTTGTCACCCTGGTGACATATAACATTTTCGTAAATGATAAAATACCAAAAGTATTTCTTCACTTATCACACATTCCTCCTCTCCTTTCTCACTCTCTCTCTCTCTCTCTCTCTCTCTCTCTCTATTTCTCTTGCTGCGACTGTCTTTCTGACGCTTGCATTGACATGATTTCACTTTTGTTAACTTGAGTCTACTGTAGACATATACACACACACACATATATATATATATATACATATATATATATATATATGTATGTACTTTAAGAATTATTAAGTTTTCTAATATTTTCTTCGAGAGAGAAGTAATTTTATACGTAAGAATTTTTCACTAAATCAATTTTTTTTTTTTTGAAAACTTTTTTCATTTTATTTGTAGTACATAGAGTGCAGATGCGAGATACGAAACAAGTTCAAATATAAAATTGATTACAACTATATCCAGTTTATAGAATTTCTGTTGTGATGCTGGTCAAAATAAATTTGATAAAATAAAAAGAAAATTTACAAATATATATATATACAATACTGTATATAAATGATGGTAACGGCTTTTAAATGAAGATTACGCAAAAATGCAAATATATATATATATATATATATATGAATATATATAGTATCCTAACCAGTTAATTGCATTATGTCTTCTGCCAACGATTTTTTATTTTTTCTTATTATCAATTTAGTTGAACCGAAGGCACAGTTATAACCGACCTACGGTAGATCTTGGATGTCCATCATGTCAAGTAATTATATCAAAATCGTAAGAACATCTATTAAATGTCAGCACGTTAACTGTTAATTATTTTCACATCGAACTTTTCGATGATCCTGACAGCAACGCTAGTACTATGAAAATCTGTACATATTTAGACGTTCATTTTTTCAATTATATATATGTATGTTGGTATATAGATATATGTTGGTGGGCAGATTGAACGCATTAGTAAGCTTGATCTCTGAATGTAGCCTAAAGAAATCATGGTCCATTTACAAATTTTTGTCTCAATTTTACTAACATCAACAGGAAACGATGACGACAGGAAACGTACTCTAGGATACTATGATGTACACATAGTAACGTATGTGTCCATATTTCCCTAATATTGATGATGAATACAAAGTTTTGAGAGTACATTTGAGCTGGAAATGGTGATTTTAGAATTATGTTTCGTGTTCGCAAGCCTTCTAGCTCTCTTTTTGTGTTTCCATTTTTTTTTTTTTTAAATATGATGCAAAGTTAACCTAAAATGACGCAAAACAGCAAGGAAGAGTGTAATAGTAATTACAAAGTTTTTTTATAAATTTATTCCATAAGTTCCAAATATCAATGAGTCCTTCTCTGGCCTTGTTTGTACACAATCGAGATATACCACACGCTAATCATGTCCTTCTCTTGCATTATACAGCTGCGCCTTACACTCGATCATTGTAAAGCTTTAAACTAAATTTGCCATATTCGTCTACTCGTCCGTCTGTTCATCAATCCGCTCCGCTCATCGTAGATATAGAGAGCTATAGCTTCTTGCCCGTTGATGTTTGCGTATCAAATATAAAGTAAAGCGCGTGATTCATCATTCAGCAGAACGGACGAAAGCATTGAGAAAAAGAAAAAAAAAAAGAAGAATTAAAGGACTCTCTCATTGCTCATAATACGAAACGCCAAGCTATACTAGGCACAGTTGTTTAAGAGAACTTCCTGAAAAGTTGTTAACAAAATCTCATTTAGTGGACTAACGGCGCATTGGCCGTGAATTAGAGACTACGCAATTCTCATATTTGCATCTAAAGCGTATATCGATGACGAACTTTCAAGTGCGATTCAGATAAAAACTCTTAGAAATATTCAACGAGATCTCAAAGTTTGTTAAGTGTTTCAAGTTGCCCCGTGTTAACGGCTCAACGGCCTTCCTTAACCAAAATTCAATCAAACATAATCATTTTTATTTTATTTATCTAAACTTTTCCTACTACTTTTCTCGCTTTTAAGAATATAAATATATAACAATTTATTTTATTTTATTTCTATTTATTGAATCTTGAACTTTTTTTTTTTTTTTTTTTTTTTTTTTTTTTTTTTGTGTCATTAACAAATTTCTTTCATTGTTTTCAAATAATTTTAATTTATATTACATAAAATTTAAACCAATACCAAGGGAGTTGAAAGTAAGAGAATTAAATACATTTTCAAATATTTTTACATTTAAACAAATGGAATAAAATTATTCCGTTATCCGTTTTTTAAATCTACAATCTTTGTCTACGTACAAATTGTTTTTAAATAAGTTTCTTTTGTTTTTTTTTTTTGGGGGGGGGGGCTTTTTTTAAATTCGTATTTTTCTTTTTTTTTTTTAATTAAAAAAAAAAAAAAAAAAAAAAAAAGAAGAAAATTCTTCATATATTTGCGAACTGTTTTTTTTTTTTCGATATGGAGTAATTCACGATCGGGTTTAAAAGCTTTAATCACTATTGTGATCCGTTAAGTCGTCAGTTCTAAGGCCTAAATAATTAGGCCCGCTGTGATTTGAGCTAAGACTTAAACCAAGAGCCTGGCTAATGGCTTTGCGCAGCTGCTAGTAAGGTCTCCACACATCTGTGGTTTTCGGAGTGCGACAACGTATCGGGCCATACGTACTACTGCCTGACTTCGACGTAGTACTTACGTCATCCAAGTCTATAGTTTCCACAGGCGACGGTGAGCGGTGCGTTGATGTTACCGGTGCTGGCGAAATGGTGGTAGGAGGCACTGAATTACTTTCAGAATCATTGGTATTATGCGATATTAAGGTAACACAGCGTTTTATTAAATTCACACCATGTAGAGAATCGACAGGCGGAGAATTTACTCCCGCCAAACTTGTCGAAGGAGTCGTGCTCTCTAAGCTTGTTGGTGCGAGGAGTGCCGAAGTTTGTGCAGGATTTACAGGATTTATATTACGGAACCAAGGAAAGTCATTATAATTACTATAAAGTTGCGTATACAACCATTGACTTGGCTGAGGCAGTAAGGGATTCTGTAAAAATAATTGAGCAGCTAAAGCGGGATTAAATGAAGGCGTTGCTGGTGGGAAATTTGTTGCGAAACCACTAAAGAAATCATTCTTTCTTAAAGAATTATTTCGCTGAATCAAAGAGGTAAAGGCACCGCCATTGCCAGTATTTGAAGAAGGTGGCGAACTGCTACGGCCATCATCATCTTCATTCACAGAAGATGATTTTCGAGGCGATCCCGTTACCGAAATACTGTCACTTTCGAAACCTGCATCGATATTATTGTTTTCATTATCACTGTTTGTAGTGGTTAAAGGCGGGGATGTAGTCAATGTTGCAGATTGACCAAGACCTACTGAAATAGTAGTGGGAGAACCTTCAGGACTGGTAGTACTATGCGCAGCAACGGAAGACAATTGATTGATCTGAGACAGATGAGGATGCGATTCTAAAAAAGGGAAAACAAAATAATTTGAATATTTTTACAAAATTCTTTTACAAATTATACTTAACACCGAAATTACCATTCAATCTTGTCAAATTCGGTCTATCCAGGGTCGAACTTCCCAAACTGTGTACGCTAAAGGCAGCAGCATGTTGATGATGAAAGAAAGGTGCAGCATTGTGTGCAAATGCGGGACGCCCCAATGCAGCAGCATGACCTCCACTTAGAGTACGCCAATCAGGTGCTTGCAGATGTGTATGCATGCCTACCAAATGATGAGCAAAACCTATATAAAAAAGAAAAAATAAAGCAAAACCAAAAAAGCAACCGATATTAGTGTAAAATTTTCACCAGACAACACTTAAATATACAGCAACAACGTGAATAAAGTAAAGAGAACTAAAGAAAACTAGCTCGACTTGACTCGGCCAGCTAGACAGCCACACCAAAGCCCAATATTTGGCCGCTCATTTTGGTTGTTCCTTCGCCACCATAAGTACCACATATAATAGTGTACATAAATTCATGTGCATGTATATGGCGTATATGTATATATATATATGATATATTGTGCACCGTTATGCCTTTGCATCATACCCCCCGCCAACTTACCACACGACCTCATACCACCTTGTATATATAGACACTTTTTATATACATGTATGTATATATATATATTTATATATATATATATATGTATATATAAAAACTTAAAATAACATATAAATCATTATACATATAGGTTCTGTCCCTCATACACTACTACAACCACTACAACTGGAAAAATTGTAGAAATGCACATATATAAAAGGTTTTCACATATTCATGAACATACACCCACGTACACTTAATGAACAACATACAGTATATATTGTCTGCAATGCATGCCATCTTTTTCTGTTTGCAGTTTTGTACTGTTTTTCTCATTCTTTCCAGTCTCACACTTGGGCAGAATAGTTTCTAACCGAAAAACGGTAAAAAGTGAAAAAATATTCACTTAAATGTGGCGACACACATATACACATGCACACACACACACACACACACAAACACACACACAAACATAAATACATACATACATTCAAGCAGAGACACATGTGCTGTTTGCAGTCACTCCCCTTTCCAGTAGTTCAGTGCAATCTTAAACGGATGTCTTTTTAGCCATCAACCAGCAAGCCAGCCAACCAACCAACTATTCTTGGTTTACACCAAAAGACGCCATTATTCGGTTGTACTTCATACATACATATATATATATATATATATATATGGATATGTATTTATATATACTGTATACAAAGTGCAGAATATATATGTATATATATATATATATATATATATATATATATATATATATATGTGTGTGTGTATGTATATGTGTTTTATATATTACTTATATATATATATTAAAGTTTAGCTACAAGTTAGCTAACCTCAAAATTTTATAAATTTTTTATAACATCGATTTCAGCTGGAAAGTTGCTCAGTTATTTTGCAGTTCATATGATTGAACTTATCATAATTGTGGTCAAATTTACGGTTAATAAGCTTTTTTCTTTAAAACCTAACCTTAAATGTGCTGATAAGAAAAATGGTCGATTTATTTTTTCTTATCGTGTAATATATATGTATATATATATATATATATTTGTGTTTTGTATTCTTTGAAGGAACGGTACTATACATGCTTAAAGCTTTTTCAGACTATATGGTATACTCTGGATGTACAGTCTATAGGAACGATCGAGAATTAATATTTTTTTCAAAATGAGCACAGATCTCTATTGGAACTGGAAGATAACTCTAACTTCAGGGGCGGTCAAGCGTTTACATTTCCTTGAAAATTAATGAATGAGGAGGTACACATGTTTTCAGACGCGATATAGCATTCTTTTGAAATGAATGAAGAATGAAGAAGGCCCCCGATACTAAGAGTAATATGAAGAAGGCCTGAAAGAAAGCATAGATGCCTCCAAAGGGATGGAGCATTGACTATTGCTTTCAACAATATATTGAAGTTGCGAAAACTTTAAGTATTTCCTTCATGGCAATACTGAAATGCTATCAATAACGAAGCCAACGATTGATTCAAATCCAGAAAGGCAGTATAGGGGCTTAATATGATATCCTCAAGTATCGGCGTAGCTATATAATATAATGATCAAAAATATTTATATTTAAATTTAATCGACTTTTTTCTCTTATTGATTGGTTATAGCCTTAACTGACATCTGTCTTGAATTTCACACCGGCATTTTCTTTAGTTAATAGGATACAACTCTATTGGATATTCATCTGAGAGCGAACTCAATTCGATTTTTCTACTTTAGTCGGCGTGGAATAATATCTCGAGCACGATCTTTTTAAGTTTCACAAATAATCGTTAATCAGACGGCGGTGAATTAGGCGATTAGGATGTTTGCATATACAATATAAGTTGAATTTCTGAATTTCGAAGTCTCAAGCCGGTGTGAAATATGCACGAGGATGAAGCAAATGGCAAGAGATGTCCACCAACAATTTCAGATAACCGACAAATAATAATTTCTTATAAAGACCACCACAATAATTGAAAGAAAAGTTATTTTCATTATGTTTCGATCACAGTAACGAGAAGAATTGCTCACACACACACACACACACAGAATTAAATAGGAAATCATACCTAAAATTTCTTACTATCAATTAAAGTAAAACATACAAACTTATTTTTCATATTGTAAGTTTGTTTTACGAAACGGCGGAATGTGTGTGATAGGATCAAAATAAGAATGTAAGCGTCTACTTTGCCTGCTAAACTAAGGTTAAATTCTAATTAATAACTCGCTAAACGCATTCTTTTTGCTTTTCATATCGGCAATAAAACACTTTACAGCTTTGATCGCCAAGATTTATGGCAAGTAACTTAAAAATGCTTTGAACATTTTTCTAATATTGTTGCGCAACTTACAAGCTAACCAAATGGGCTAAAAAATTTCATTTTAATTTGAGAGGCCGTCGGTAGTTTTCATTCCAACAGCAGCGAAATATATTGACAATTCTTTTTTAATAGGAATTTCAACCCACTCGCCCGCTAAATATTTTAATATTTCGTTTTACCTCAAAGACCATAAGTTGCGGTAAATAATTTCGTTTTACGAGAACTGGCTGCAAAAATCTAAGAAACTGGAAAAGGAACAAATATTGAAGCGATAAAGCAATACGGAGAGACTGGAACATCATGCAGCAACCGTTTTCGCCAGAAAACTGCAACAAACGAAATACAACCACAGTATTTTAAACCAAAATTAAATCAACGTCGTCATTTGCGGAACAATTTTTTGACCAATGTGGGACGATAAGGCAGTGACTAAATTTTACTCCATATATTGCTACTCAGCAATAATAGAGCAACAACAAAATCGACGACGATAACAGCAAAAGTAAGCACAAGTGATATAAATAAGACAAGAAATCTACTACTACTGCCAGCATATATCGTACGTATAGTAAATGGGAGCGTAACAGTGCGAAATGTATATACTAACGCTAAGAAATGGGAATTCTCACTATATGTGACTGTATGTGAACATGTGAGGGAATGTTCATGATATCTATGTATATATATATATATATGTATGTATGTATGTATATATATATATTGTGTATGTATGTGTATGGGAGTGTATGCACATACAATGACAGTGGCTTGCTACACTCCCACTAAAACCTAAATATGCGGTTCTGTAAGGAAACCGTCTGTGCTATAAAGGGTTAGCCACGATGGTGTCAGTTTTGGGGTCGGGTTTTCTTCAGCGCGCAATCATCATCACATACATACAATCGCATTCATAAGCATCGTCCTTAACGACGTCGTAACGTCGTAGCATCAGCAACAGTATCGTGGACTAAGAATACACAGCTAACACCACAGAAAGAGAAGTTTATGAGAGTCAATGCATTTTGTACTGATGTTGATATTGCTTTTGTATATTTTGGTGGGGCAGGTGGTGTCGTCGCAAAATCTCTGCATATGCACATATACAAATATATATACCACCACACTTGTATGCAGTTAAGCTTTTCTATAAACACATACAAACATGTACATAGTTTACTGTGCATATTTTTCTAGCCGCACACAATCACACAATAATCACAAAATGTTTGCTTTCGTATGCGTGTACGTATATATGGGTCGGGAATTAGTATTTCAGTTAAGTAGAACCATGCATATAGATAAATAAATAAATATATATATATTTATACATATATATTTATATATATATAGTTTTTTTTTTATTCAGTTTCTCAACTCGAACGATGCACTGCGATACAATATATTCGGAGTGTTAAATGGGCATAGATATGTGTATGCGTACGTGCTAGGAGTAGTAGCTAGAGTGGCATAGCGTGGTCCCATTGGTGCGCCACAAAAAAGCTTGCTAGCTTGCTTTTGCTACCGTTTTGATTGTGCTGAACTACTGTTAGTGTTTACCATTCATGTTGGTGTTTCTGTTGTTGGCTCATATTGTAGACATCATTAACATGTTGTCATCTTATGGTATAATTCAATTTCTGGTCATATTAGAGCAATATTGCTGTACACGAAAAAACTAAAATCATAATCATGGAAATAAAAGCAAAAAAATATTTATGTGCATATGTAAGTAGAGCGAGATTCCCGCCTCCAGGAAATATGAAATTAAAAAAACAAAGATTATCAAACATTCGCTGAAAATAACCATGAAATGGTTTATTTTCTTTTTTCTTTTTCTCTTTTAATATTAGATCATAACGTTTAAAAATTATCAATGGTAGCCGACGGCTTTTTGAATCTTGTTTTTACCGTCGGCTTTTCTTTACGCATGTATACAATTTTTACTTATTTAATACATATTTCTTTATTTAACCACAAACATGATATCCGCAAAAGATATATTGTTCACCACAAAACATCTTAAAACAATTCACCACATCTTGTTAACAAAATCTCACTCACATCGTCGAAGAATAAGTCACAAAATCGTCTTTGCCGCACTCTTTTTTTTTTTGTTTTTGCTTTCTTTCTTTCTCTCTCTCTCTCTCTCTCTCTCTCTCTTTCTCTGTCTCTCTCTCTCTTATTCTCTATCTCTCTCACTCTATCTCTTTCTCTCTTGCTCTGCTTGTAGCCAAAAGTATCTTGACTCATCAGCAGTGAGTGAATGTTTTTCTTAAACTCAAGCAGAGTTGAATTCGATGCAATGATAATTGAACTCTCTTTGCGCAGTGAGTAGCACGCTCTCTATTATCTTAACTTGTTAAGTATGCAGAAAGCATTTGAAACAACTTAACGAATTTCTACCTTTCGCTGGCTCGAAAGAGAATCTTCGCACTCTGCAATTACTCAAAATTATATAATATATCATAGCTGCATAAAATTACATTTAAAATTTACACCAACACTAACTGGACTGACTCGACTTATTTTATGTTCTCATCTCTTTGCCCTTTTTTACAGTCTAGTCATTTTTATGGCCGTTGCTAATAATGTTTTTGTTGGTTCAAGTTTTTTTTTTTTTGTTTTTTTCTTTTTCTTCTTTAAATCTCTTTTCTCTTTTCGGTTTTTTTGGTCACATTATTTGGTTTGTTGTCGTCGCAATTGTAACTTATTTCACTTAAATTTTATTTTTACCATATGTATATATATTTATTTGTTTATTAATATATCTTTGGATTGCTTTACAAATAAAGGATATTTGCAATAATTTCATTTAGTCCACATATCACGTGTGTATATGTAATGTAATCAAAATCGTATATATATATATATATATATTAGAAAAATATATGCATAGAAAACAAACAGAAAAATTGAAGTGGTCTCTGGTCATTTGGCTGGTTGGCCGGCGCTTTAAAGTAACTTTAACTTGTAGTTTTGTTTTCTTTTTTTTCTTTCTTCAGTGCTATTGTAGACGGCTCATGTCCAGGCTTAAACGTGATTTTTTGCCGTCGTTGCCATCAGAGGTTGCATGCACATTAGAAATACAAACGAATATACGTTAAAACAGAAATCGAATCCAATTTATGGGACTTCTTATCATTCGGTGGTTTAATGAAAAATTATTTTCACTTAAGGTCCTATATAGATGTTGAAGTACTGTATTCGAATAGTGTGTTTAATGTGTTAACATTAAATGCTAGGCGAACCACAATTTTGCGAGCTTTAGGTGCGTTTGCGAATTTTGGATGTTCCTGACAGAGTGATTGCCATGACGTCCGTGAATCGACTAAGGGAGGTCTATTAATGGCCTCGTTACATGAATACATACTTAGCTGATGAGATCGGGAATGCAAATATCTATGCATACAAAACGTGTAACCCCGAGAATATTATAACAGTTATCGGAATTCTATATATTTGTTTTGATTTCGAACAAACCCGTTCCTAAGAATTAAAGACAAAGTGTATCGGTTCGGTCGCATTGTAAGCTGCCTGAATTTTAGCTACACAAACTAATACAGTTAGCGGAGGCAAACTTGGTCGCTACATAAATTGTCAGAACGCGAATGTAATGACAAGACTATCAAATAAAACACATAAAAGACCCATTGCTTTGATTGAAAATTCGTAAGCACTACTTCTGTTGGGGTAAACTGTTAATAAGAAATAATATTTGAGCGCTGCGTAAAGGTGTTTGCTAAAATTACGGATCGACAATTTTTGGCTTCTAGACTTACCTAGGTAAAGGATCATTTTACACTGCAAAGATTCTTCGGAAATTTGTCAACAGATACTCAACTCGTTTCACATCGCGTAATCAGTTTGATTAATTTCGCAACTAAAAAAACCCTTTCGACTCGCTTTGAAAAATAAAACCGGATCGAAAAATCTGCTTAATTGCAAGGAAGATAAATAAGCGTCCCTTGTCAGGCACGATTCTGCCAGTATAAGAAAAATAAAATATTCGTACCGACAAGCGTACGGGAATATCTCTTCTTACTTACGTTCGTCGCCTTAGAAGCCATTAATGTGACTAGGTTTACTAATGAACGAAAACTCGGTCTCTTAAAAAAAAAACAACATTTTATGCAAAGATAAGATGGAACATCTTCAAGTTTACTGTAGCGATATTTCAAGGATTGAATTATCAGAGGTGCGGCCAAGCGACATAAGATAGCCAACATGTTACGCATTACTAAATATCATCATGGGAAGAGGGCGGAGGGAAAGCAATCTTCTGAAGGGGCCAAAGCGATCAAATTCAAAACGAATATCCATAACAATGTGCAAGCGTAAATATTCCAAAATCGAAAATGGGTGTAGGAGATAGGACGTAATTTGTGGTACATATATAACGACTCACTAATAGACTTCCAATACATAATGATTAACGATGAATAATCGAATACTATACTACAATGGTGGTATTGACTCGCCTTCATTAGTTGGTGAAATAAGCTTTAATGCCCCTAGCCGCATCTCTAGGCAGTTTATCTTGGTTAAGCTTAGTCAATGTAAATATAATTATGAGCTGTTTAACCCGCTCAGATTTGTTTGCCTACCTAAGAACCTAAATGACGTCTATCACTTATTCTCATTACCGGACTCTTTACATAAAAATAAGTTTTTACACTTCATAGTCCCACTTCGACTTTGTCATTAAGAGCCTAACCCCTCGCCTAGAATTGTTTAAAGGTAAAGACGAACTTTTGTAGAAAACTTAAATTAATATTCTAGCATTTGCCAGCTTGGAGATCCTCGACTTACGCTTGAAAAAGTTCCCAATCTACTCACAGACTAGTTGGCAACCGTCCACTACTGCGCATAAAGGGAAAAATTTCATACATGTCTCATGACCTGTACTAGAATTCAAGACATCCATTGCCGTTCGACAATGGGTTCCAACTTAATAGCCGGGATTTATTTGACTTGGATACTCCTCTCAAAGTGTTTAGGGCGGAACTAAAAATATGAATTTCTTTTAAGTAATGAACTACTTTCCCCCTATTCGAAACCATTCAAAGCTTTTATAAAATCTGTAGAAAAGAAATTGATTTTCTGAATACTCAAGAATGGTGTAAAGCCTTACGCTTCTGACTGCATTAAGTTGGACAATCCGCGGATCACGATGTGATCAGATATGATAGTAAGGCAAGGTGCAGATGAACGAAATTTTCTCTAAGCCTTGCTTATAATAAACGAAAATCCCTGACCTACAACTCTTTGTCGATAATTGTTTAAGTTTTTAGTAGTAATACCTGCGATAATTTACTGCAAGTGGGTAATGTGGTGGATAGGTGGGTACTGCAAGTGATTTCAATTGGCCATCTCACCCCTCCACGATAAATAACTATATATCTACTTGCGTTGTCCATTTCTAATACTAACAAAACGTATGTGAATACATACTTATGCACATACATATATATATTCCTCACTAGCTTGCGATTCTCAGTCGACTGGATAATGTACATTTGATAGTTAATGCCAGCTTTTGAAGCTTTCAAATTTAAACCTATCGAAAATTTTTTTTCTTAGCTTCGCACTTTTCTTGCAAAATATTCACTTTTCTATTTCTTGGTGGATATATTTATGAATATATTTAGCACATTTTCCAATTTTTCAGTATCTATAGACCCATCTTTCTCACGCACTATAATGCAACTTGATGGGATGTTACCGAATTGTCGCGGCCTGAAAGCCATCTATTGGGAAGAAGACCACAAAATTATCCCCCCAACTAATATACAGATTAAGGATTTGCATAAGGTAGAAGTGTTTACCAGTCATATATCATCGGATTTCTTAAGAAAGACATTGTGTGCATTTTCATTGCAGTGTAATTAATCTTAAGAAGGTCCTTGGTTTTCTTCATTCCTAAGGAAGATAAGAATTGAAATTTACGTTGATCTTGTCCTTATTGTTATTTACAGAGATCGGACAAAGTCTACATGTTCTTGATCAGCATTAAATTCTAAATCGATTTGAATATGTCTGTCTATCCGTTTGTCCATCTGTCCGCCTGTTCATCCGCGTAATGTTTTGCCGCAAAAATGAAGCTATCGACTTCAAATTTGGCGAAAATAGTGGAAGTTCTTGAACGTGGGCCAATTCGCCCACACCGCTACGTAAACCGAGAACACTTTTGTTTTTCCAATTGACTTAAACTTTTCAAAGGACACGCCCACAACGCCTACAACACTCACATGTCTATACGCCAAAAACATTTATTTTGAAAGTAGAAAAAATCTCCTGCGCCCACTCCATGCTACAGAGCATGACAATTTTGTTCTTTTACCTCTCTTGTCTTTTTTTAGGATAACGGTGATGGGTATAAAACATTTGGTCCCGACCGGATTTAATTGTCTTACTTGTTTATTTTTTATACGTTCTTCTTTCTTTTTTTTTTTTTGTTTCCCATTTGTTTCGTTTGTTGTTATTAGTGCGTATGTATTTAATCGGTTACGTTTGCGCTGCGGATTAACTCATTTTTCGTGCATTACATATTTTCATCTTTTCATTATCTACATATAGACCACTGGAAATTAATTAATTCGATATTTATGTTTGCTCAATGCAATCAACGCAATTTCGTTTACAATATCGAACATCAGTGAAAGATCTGACTCTTCAACTGAGGCAGCTGTCAATAGACGATGCGCCACTAGAACGCGCTGCATTGAACAAGAGTCCTGTTTATTATGTAATACGTCTTATTAAAAATGCTAACAATCATGTTTTCATTAAACTTTTTCATTCGCGTACACTTTCTCTCTTTCTTTCTTTTTTTGTAAACTTCAATAAAGTTTTAGTTTATTATTTGCTTTAGACATTACTACTGCTATTGTTATCTGCTATCTATTGTTTTGCAAAAGTAAAAGTTAAATTTTCTTAAAAGATGATCATAGAATAGATTGAAAAATGTTGCTTCCCTTTCTTTCCCTTTATCAATATTTCATAATATTACAATAAGAGAGGTTCAATCAGACTTCTTCCCTTCCAATTACTTATGTTCGTTATTATAAATTTATGTGTATGTATGTAAGTAATAATAAAATAATTTTTAAAAATTTTAAATTTATTTACAATAAAAGATTTTTAATAAATCAAATAACGAGTATATTTCTCGATTCTTTTCTGTGCACCGTCGGGCACATTGGGCGGTCTCGTTGTTTACTCATTCTGTCGATATTGGCTATATATATATATATATATATATATATATATACACGAATAATATTTGTAATGATATCTGCAATATATTCTTGCCATCAATGGCCGCTAGTCGTCAACAGCCTTTCGCAACAAGACCAGAAAAAACTTAATGTAAATTAATTTTTCAACCTTTTATCTCTTATGTGTGTGCTTGTGTGCTTTTCATAAAATGAATAAACTAATATAATCAACCGAATACGGTCCGACTTTTTTCGCATCAATGTAAATTGTCGATATACTTAGGGACTTTTCACCTCAAAGTAAGGTGCTACAGGTCGAGTGGTCCTAGGACAGATCCGATCTAATCCAATTTCAACGGAGGGATGTTCGTCCTTGGGCTGCAACATGCCAGTGTATGTAATTTCGTTAATATATCTCAAAAATTGCAATCTGTAGGTTGAACACAAAGTTACAAGGACAGAAATCTTACACACAAACGGACCGACCTGCCTAAATCGAGTCAAACACCGATTCTGAAACAATTGATGTATCAAAAGATGCGTCTGCCTTAAGTCCGTCTGGATGTTACTTACATTTCCGCAAGCTTAATACTTCTTGTACCGCAAGTGATCTGAAATTGTGATGAACGTTTAAAGGACTTCCTCTAAAAATCGAGGGTTAGTGATTATTTAGGTATCTTCATAAGCTTACGACTTAAAACCCTACTTGGATAAAAAACCAATGAATGAAGTCCATGAATGCAAATCGTAAGAATTAAAATTTTGTGAATGCATAATGCTAGGCGTCACATATCAGCTCAGAATTGCTAAGGTTTCCTGGCCGGTCTTTTATTCTTCATGCTGAAAAAATGGACCTTTAATCACTTTTAGCATATAGCAGACGCTTTTTCTATAATTATCGATGCTAATTCATCAGTTATTGTTTTTAGGCTTTGATTTGAGCAGCTCATTATGTGCCGCATCCAGATGATCTCCGCAAACGGAGGCTTTGCCATCGGTTTTAATGGTTTCCCTAGTGTTTTAAAAAAAGGTTTTGACAAAATTGGAAAAAAACGGGCATGTTTTAGTCCATTTTAGTTTTAGTACGCTTGAATATGGATTGGATCGAACCACTTCCGCGACCACTCGTCGTACAACGCCTTGGTTTGAAAAAGTCCTAAATATGAAAACAAATTTGCAATTTTTAAACTTTCTCCATCAAAATCGTCAAACAATCATACTTCGGTCCACCAAATCGCTGTAACAAATATGGATCGGATTTTCCAATTTATTTAAACGTCTCTCATATAAGGGTACTCAACGAAAGTAAGCCGTTCCATAGCAAAAGATGTAATTTTTATTTTCTTATGATTAAAATCTATTCGTGACAATAACTTGAGGTAAGAGTTAACTGTACCGAATTTTAAACAAATAGGTCTGTTGCTTGGACTCCATCCTATATATAAGCGTTTTCTTGAATGGTAGGCCACTAGATAGAAACAGGATAAATTTCTCGATATTTTAGGTCAAATGGCATAGGGTATTCATTGGTCGGCTTTTTCCGGCGTTAATAGTTGCATTTTTGTTTTTTTTTTGGATTTTTTTCCTTTATCTTGTTTATAAGATGCAGTTAAGACTTCAATGCGAACCAACGGTTGTTATTGCGCCTTGTGTATAACCTACCGTAAGCTTTGTTGTCCACTAAGATATATTGATTCATTTCTCTTATATATGTCTACAACCACAATAGGGTATATAGTGAAATAATAATTTAGTCCTTTTTTGTTTTGCGTTCAATGAAAGTAACATGAGACCTTTAGGTTATGCCATAAGAAATCTATATATGCTGTAGGAATATCTATTTTCTTTTGGGGTTCATCTAGCAAGAAGGCTTAATTTTCAGTATATTATCTGGAAAATTCATGAAGTGAATTGTTTTAGGCGAAGTGGTGTGAGGTATTTGAAAATCAGGTTTCTCCAAATATAACCTTTTAACTTGTTTTACAATAAATATCATATAATGAAAAGGATTTCGGATTGTTGACGTTCTAAGTCTGTATCCACTAACGAAACGTTGGTTGTGCTAAACTCAAGAATACATGGACAAATATCAAATGGACAGACGGACGGACAATGTAAGATAATTTCGGAAAATGCTTTTGAATCGATCGGTACAATAACAAACCAGTAACTCTTCATTTGCAGCAATCAAAAGTACATATCGGCTTACATACCTACACACCTAAGTACACCTATAAGTATTTAATATATTATTAAGTATATCTTTGGTGTGTGCGTGCATGGAAAAGCATGGAAAATCTCGAGAATAAAGACCAATTTGTGCAAGGTAAGAATACAACGGCTTTTGGGATGCCTGCAGGTATATCGTTCTCATCGATCCGAGTGTTTAGTATGCGTATGCGTATATGAGATCAAAGTTTATTTGTTCATCAATTTATCTGAATTATTTTTTTGTATTATACATTTACCTGATGATAAATATGTTTTATGACACATTGACATACTTTGTCAGCGGTGTCATTGACATACAATGTAAAATCCAGATATGCAAACAAAAACCCTTAAATCCAATTTAAACACTTCTTTATGTACATAACCCCAAGATCGTGAATGCTTTATAAAGGTTACCTATATATGCATATAAATAGATTCATATACGCACATCGATATTACTGTTGTGCACATATACGCCTACAACTCGCGCAAACCAAATTGAACAATTGTCAAACAATTTATAGACATATCAAGTAAATGTGTGCGAATTGCGTGAAAGAGATGAGCGCGATGCGATGAGATGAGATGAGATGAGATGAGATGAGAGATGAGAAATGAAAATACAAACGGATGTCATACACGAATATGTAACGCGTGACATACACATACATGTGTAAATAAATAATGAGACAAATAACAAGTGTGTCAAAAAGTGCCTATAAACGGTATTATTGAAGATTTGCAAATTGTTTTGTCAATTTGTTGCTATTTATAAACCCGGTCGTAAACGTACGCACTATGCGAACTTTCTTTCCGTAGAAGCAACAGTCTTTCCGTAACGTTGTCAACGCTTATTGTTGTTACGGGCTATACACGTATAGAGAAAGTACTTTTTAAACCTTACACGGCTTTACAATATTGATAACTGTATAAATGTGAAAGAAATTGTTGTTATTGTTTAACGTCGTTACCTTAAATAGGGTAGTTAACCTTTGCTTGTTCACTCTACTCTCTGCTCGCACAATATTAGCAGAAAATAAGACTTTGGGAAATTCTTTTTTTATAATTTTTTTTCTCTTGATATTTTTGGGCGAAGCTGAAGGCACTTGTTTAAATAAAAAAAAAAAAAAAATGAAAATAAAGTATTTGACATATTTTCCTCAGTAAAGGTTATAAATAATATTTAACACTTAACAGACACACGAACCTGTACATGTATATTTGTATATACGTGGGTGTTATATATATTGATATACATATATATATAAATAAAATGTCTACTACTTTAGGGTTGTAAACGTGTGTGCGAAAACCTTGGTTCCCCTTTCCATTTCCATTTCCATTTCCATTTCCATTCCTAGTTGCCAGTTGTATGGGCATATGTTGTTAAGCATAATTTTTTATATCCTTTAGTAAACAAGTAACGTATTAGTATCGTATTGACACGTAAATTGACATGAAATTGAATCAATGCTGTAATATGTCCTTAGGGGCAGACGCATACACTTACATATTATATATGTATATATATATATATATATACATGCACACATATAAATACACATATAAATGTAGCCAATTTGTTGTTGCTGTTATTGCTTAATATAGCAGGACGTTTGTATTGGTCCTCGGGTGTATGGCACTCCTTTATATTTTAAATTATTTTGTACAATTCTTTTTTCTTTTTTTTTTATTCCTTCCTCTTTGTCTTCACTGTGTGTCTATTAAATTTAGATGTCTTTCAATAGAGTCGGTAAAGTGTGCAAAATTTAATATATTCTATTCTAAAGGGGTGTAACAGCAACAACGATTGTCTTCCTTCACATTTTGCAGTACTTTCAGTTGTCTGGCAGTTATTCATTTTTTATATTATTTTTTTGAAATCTTAAATATTGTCACTGCAATCTCTAGAGAATTAATATTCTTGCCATTTTTTATACCCACCATTACAATTTCGAGGTAAAGTTCATTTTCCTATTCCACTTGTAACAGAATAATCTTAAGCTTGCCTTCCATATGCATATACATATACATACATTATATGTGTACATGTCTCCCTAGACATATATTCCTATGAAAAGCGCAAAGTCTATTGAGTTTATCTGCCCATGTAGGCAATGGCACAAAACATTTTCACGATTCCAAAAATTGCAGAGTTTGCTACACACTCTATAAACTCCGCTTGTAAGACAATGTAGCAAAACAAACAAAACTTCGGATATATTTATATACATATACGGCAATAAATTTGTAAGTTTTCCCTGATTTTGTAGCTTGCGACTTAGCCAACCGCCTTCTTGGCTAGAATGATGTGCTCGACGTATCTGATATTATTATAAACGTTCATATTGCACTTCCTTTTTAACAAATACGATTTCCCTTTACAATCCGCCTTTATAGCAAAATTATGCAAAACACTTTACCTTTCGGAACTTTAAAAATGACGCACGCATTTCACTCTCTCCCTGTTGAAGAGCCTACAACAAGAACAACTTAAAAGCCCCCGACTGTTTACTGCAACAGTGCTGCTGTATGTAAAAACTTTTTCTGACCTTTGCGGCAGCTACCTTCTACAATTTCTATAGTACAGGGCTGAAAAATAGACCTCATACCTATTTGTTATGTATATAGATATGTAGATATATGTAAAGACAGCTTTGGAAAGCCAGAAAAGCATTTTCATGATTCTAAAATGGAAAAGAAGGAAGAGTTTGTTACACATCGGGCGACCATCGCCCGAAAGCAACCAAGATCAATATAATATAATACTATTCCAGCTTTTTACCTTCCCTTATAATGGATGAACCATTAGTTAGTCGGAAACGCGCCGCTTTTAACTAATTAACTTCAATTTAATTCAAGTTCAAAAATCAATGCTAGGCGTTTGTCTTGCTCTGCCGAAATTCCAATTTTTTTTTTTGTTATTTTTTGCTAATCAGTGTATTAGTAGTAAAGGAAATCTTGTCAAAGATGTACTCTCAGCATTTCGGCCGTTTACACACGTAGTAAACAACTTTTTTAATACACTTGTACGTACGTATGTGTATATCTGCATTTATAACAGTGAGGAATATAAGCGCATAAGATCACCAAATGCAGGTATATTTCTCATCATCTTAAGATGCTGAACCGATTTATTTATAATCATCCGTCCGTCTATCTTCGATTGGTATTTTCAAAGTCGAAAGCACTAAGAGAAAGTAATTTTTAAAATCTCGAATTAATTGTACACATATTACATTACATCCCAATGAGAGGTACGAGCTGCTCTCAAGCACGTTCGCTACGGGAAAAACAAGTTTACTTTTTTTTTCATATTTATTAAGCATTGATTTGAAATAACGAGTGAATTTAGATCGGAAGCAAAGTGAAAAAAAGTGATTCCGTTTAGCCAATCGTATCCAAATATTTCTTAAACGATGGGTATTCAAAATTCTGTTCAAATCATTTAATGATTAGATTTTTTTTTTTTTTTTTTTGTAAATTTGGTTCACTTCTTGTCTGCTTTTCTTCATCGCGATGAGTTTGGCGTGTGTGCTAAAACCGTATCGAACTACATATGCATTGTCATCAAGTGCGCATTAAACGGTCGTTGTTATGATTTTAAATTACACGCTCAATGAAAGTGTGGTACAGCATGTGCATGTTGTGACATTTCTGTCATTTATTTTGCAAAAATAAAAAAAAAAAACAGAAGATTTTATATTAATTTCACTTCGCTCTGCACTCACTGTATTCCTCTTCCAGCCCTCGTGACATCATGTTGACAATCTAAAAGCTGTATTTAATGATTTTATTAATGAGGCTCGAAAGAGCAAAAAAAAAAAAAAAAAACAAAGAAAATATGAAAAATTGAAATAAACCCTAACCCTAAGTGTTCGTAAACTTATATGAAGGGATGCTTGCTTAACTGCGTGATAATCATTTGAAATTTGCTAACATATTATATAAGAATATAATTTTGCATTTATTTAATATTTTAGTTTTACTTTCAAAATTTTCTTTTTGATTTGCTTTGTCAATTATTGAATCGGGAATATATATATAGTTTTCAATTTTTCGGCTCTTTTCAAAATTTTTTGAGCAAAAATATTATTTTATATAAAGATAGCAAAATATGCTTTTTATGTAAACATTTTACTACCATTAACTAACACTAACAAATATATATCAACTCGACCTTTGGAACTTGGTGAATATGTAGCACTTCACTTAAGCAATTCGTTGGAAAGTCATAAAATTTTGGCACATTTCGTGTGAGGATTGATGCTCTATGTCATCTTATAAGCCAAGTGAATGATTTTTTACATTAATTCGAAATAACCTTTGGGTAAAAAGAAATGCAGTTTTTTTTTTTTCTTTCAAAAAAATTCGTAGAAGAAAATATTATACAACGCCCCAGTAAATGATTTTGCCAATTTAGTGTAGTGCATGTAGCGCATTATTTTTTGTTATCGCCATAAACATGTAAGCATCGATCAGATAGGCCGTGAATTATGAATTGAAGAAAGTAGTAATAAAGATGAATAGCATCTGATGAGAATAACTTAGTGCTCCAAAGATGTTACATTGCATCGCCTCAGCTTTTTTATGCTGAAACATCACTTTCTTACCGCATTGCGGGCGTTTTTCTCAGTGGGTTGTTGTTTCCACTAAAGGTGCTCCGCGAAGGTGGAGTTCCATTTAAGCAACTCGTAATGCCCTGCACCCTTCCAATCCCTTTAAATATTAAACATGAGTTACAAGCCATAGTTATTCGTCTTGTGTGAATAGCCGACTTTACCCTTTTACAGAAATTTTTTTACATTTTTTGGTATCGTAGCGTATGAATTTTGCACTATGAATGGATGACGATCAACTTCATTTTCCTGGGAATTAAAGAGGAAAAGTTTGATGATATGACTCGACTTATTCAAAACTCAAACGAATTTTGTTCACGATAAGGGTTACGCTATAGCGTAACATTGAATATTAGCGTTTTTACTACTCATTTAAGATAATAATCAGTACTTCGTCTCTTTGGAAACCTTTATACTTCCTGCCTTACCTCATAGACGAGCTTTTCCTTTTCTTCAGATCAATTAACTCAGGACGATGGTCATCAATATTATAAAAAAGAAAAGTACATGAATATCACAACAAAAATCGATAAACTATAAGCAATTATTGCAAGGTGTTGGTAACTCTAGTTCCTGAGGTAAAAAAAAAAAAACATGCCTCTTGTTCAGATCGTGTATAGTAAAGGAAAACGTAGCTATTCCAATGGATATCGAGAGACGCTCTTTGAGACACGCTCTTTGTTCATTCCTTCATTCAGATTAGTTTGTGAACCGATGCAGGCTTACCTGGCCGTCTGCTCGTCTTGTGGTTTTGCCTTCAACCTACGGATCGCACTTTTTGAAATATTTTGATGATAATTGAAACACGAGCGCTAATGAAAATGATTCAGATCGGCCCCTTTTTTTCTTTTGAAAATTCGTTGTATAAAAAACTAGCACAATTTTTGGAATTTCCTGACAAAAATCGCGTAGTAATTGTAGTTCGGCTTTTCTAAATTGATTGAATCAAATTCTAAAACTTCACATCGGATAGGGCAATTTTTTGAACCCCTCGTCATTTAACTGTTCCTGTGAAAACTGCATCTTCCTATGGTAAAAAGGCTTCACTTTCAATACTTCCTAATGAAAACTCGTTTATAGAAATAATTTGACATAAAAGTTAACTTTACCGCAGTTAAACGACCTGGGTCTGTTATTTAGATCCCAACCCTTAAAAGGTTTCCAATGAGAATCAAGTCTTGATATGTCAAAAAGGTATAATTTTTAGTACTTCATGTTGAAAATTGGTCTTCAGTAAACTAATCAACTCCTTGAGTTTAGTCAGGTAAGTTAAGCGAAAAGTAGGCGAAAAATCATCCCTCTGATCTATTTGGGTAGACGGCTAGAGCAAGAAGAATATAAAACAGCAATCGTCTTTTCCTTCTAACTCCCGTCATATTGGTTGGCTTTGATAGTTCAAAATTTGGCCGTTCCTTTTGAAGGCAACTGTTATGACTATAATCGGAAAGTCCTTTCTTTATGCGAACTTACTTGCACTCTGCACTACATAACGAAATAAAAAGACTCTTACAATTCAATGAATGACCAAAACAAATGTACCAATGATGTTGGTCCTCACAGTTCTTCATTCTTGCACTGAAACTTCAATCTCACTCTCAAAGTTGCATGTAAAAGAAGAAATTTGATTTCAAAATTATTACCACACATTTTCAATCATGTCGTTCAAGTTGAATTCAAAAGTGAAGCGAATCGGTTTAAGAATACGCCTTTTCTTAATAAACAACGCTTTGAATTTCGCTCTAAATTAAAACTTTGCTCACGTAAGCGATATCGACTATGATTTTATTTTGATCGCAAATACGGTCGCAAATTATACGCATCATACTGTCTTCAGAGAGAGTGGACTTTTTTTTTGACAAAGATATTCCACAGTCCCTGTTTTCCACTTTTCCAAACGTTGTGAAGAATCAATCATAATTTACATATATCATCGATCATAATTAATTATAGGCCATACGGGCAAGGTCTGCTAATAAGAAACGAGAACACGAGTAATTCATGATTTTAAACGAGGAATGGAGTCTAGGGCTCTGATGAAAACTTGTGCGGCAAGAGAATTGTAATTTATTATTGGTGGTGAGCATAAGAATGGAAATGTGCATGCGTCAATTTCCCGAGCAGATCGATGATGAGCATGACTCACCATACATGAGCTCAAAAAGACCATAAAAAAGAGCCTAAAGCTAAATCAATTCGGGATGTTCGACTGGCGAAGACAATACGCGATCTATGGGATCACAGGTGTATATTTGTAGACATGATTAACGAAAGTGTAAAAGCCAAGTGTATTCTGCATCTTCAAAAAGCAGCGAACCGAAGCTGAGAAATAGGTTACAATCTTCAAAAGACATTGAAAGAGTTGCTGCTCAAAGAATTCTACTAATGGGAACGTAAAGCAGTTATCCATAGGTATATGAATGAAGGATAACTAAGTACATCTCGAGTTAAGAAACAATGAAATACTTATTTATATCCTTAGAGTGATAGGCATACAAAAGCCTCCTCAAACTAACTATAGATGCTTGTTCTTTTATCATTTTTGTTTTTCACAAAATCACAAAAATCAATTTTAGTTAAGAATGTTGTTTATCTCTACGAGCTGATATCACACACATACAAAATAAGAAGAAATAATAATAAAATATTATTTGTGAAAAACAAGTGGCCACATAAAGTAGTTTTAAATCCTTTTTGATGACAACAATATGCAAAACTTATATTGACGATGAGCAAACGTATACGTATACGTGTATGTGTATCTACTCTACATGTATGCACTGACACATAGACAAACTTCACAAGCTTTTACTTAACTGTAAATGTATTAAAAAACTTATAATTTATCAAAAGGATACGACAACACACGACACACTACCCACAACAACGACAACAAGAAGTATATATATATATATATATATATATGTGCACACATACATCAGAAGTGATGCAAACAAGAAGAAATTACATTAAAATCCTTAGAAAAAGAAACTTTTTTCCATAAAAAAAAAATAGAAAAAAAAAAAAGAAAAAAAGTGGAAAAATTAAAAAAAAAATCAATAAAATAAGAAAATTTCATACTATTTAGGCCGAATACCATATTATCTACCTAAGCAACGTTTTCGCCGAAAACTTGACAAGCACTCGTTTATACCACTTTCAAAACAACTATATATTATTATCTACGACAACCAATACAAGCAAAAAAAAAAAAAAAATAGAATTCAGACGACAAAAGCTTCTCTCGAAACCGAAACTCCTTTTCGATGCATTTTTATTGCAACGTGACGTACAGAAAACGACTACAAACCGTTAGACGGCGAATCGAAACTATATATATCGCCGATGGATTATAGGTGGATTACGATGTGTGAGAGCGGTGGAGGGGGATTCAGGATCGCACTGGCAAACAAATAATTAGCAATTGGTTAGTAAAGATAAACCCTATGAAGAGTTTTCTTTATCAGCAACAGCCTTGCATGCCTTACAAGCTTGCTGCAAAAAAAAAAAAAAAAAAAAACTAATTTTGAATGATTTCCTTAATATTCACCAGCCCGTAGAGTACATACGATACGATTGACTTTATTAAACTGTGAGCTAAGCAATGAGCAATCTGTCGAATTGGGATTTCATTATCAAAGAGATCGCAATAAATTGCCTTTCGTTGTAGGGGTGAATTCAAATCGCCGAAAGGAAATAGGAAGTAGCCACCATTTCCTCGCCATTTACTTAGAGACGCGAAATATGTCGCTGAATGTGAACGCATTAACTCAAACAATCTCCTTACGATAACACGTTTCAGTATGTGTTCTGTATAGCGTTAAAAATGTGAAATTTTTCGGTTGAAATCTATATTGAGATCGGCTCGATATCGCGATAGACATCGTGCATCCCTCGTATTATATAAACAACGTTACTTGCTGTTTTATTCTGCTTATGGGCGAGTTTATGAATTGATTGAAAAGATTTTCAAACTTAATCTAGCTAAGGGGAAAAAGGAGAAACTAAAATGAAAGAAACTACAATTTCGGCCTTATATCTGACTCGTGAAGTCTCCAATGCATCGACGTTATAATCACATGACTAACTTAAAATATTCTCTGTGGTGGTGGTAAAAAGTTAAAATAAAAAAAAAGGGGAAAAAAAACTACAACTAACTTTATCAAGCACTTTAACTAATGTTGAAGCTAATGCCACTATATATAATGGGCACACATATACATATTCAACACACACATGCATATAACTATGCACGAATATAGTTAGATATTTATGCATAAAAAGTAAAGACAAGTTTGACAATGATTAAAAGGAGCACAAAATACCCAAAAAAGATGACAAAAAACGAAAAAAAGAAAAAAATAGAAAGAAGAAAATGAAAAAGAAAAAGAAAAAGAAGAGCTCTTCTTTGATACGTGAAAAAATAGCAACGTCAGCACCGACATTATTTTAGACAGACATAAAAAAGCATAAGTATGGAAAATGTTGTGCATCCGCAACGGAAATCCTTTGGCGCACACAAACGCATACACACCCACAGACACACACACACACCATATATAAAGATATACATATGTACGCATGTATTTTTGTCTACATTAAATATATTTTAACATATTTTAAAGGAATATAATTAAAAATGTACTTGTGTGGGTACGTGTACATGTGTGTGTGTGTGTGTGTGTGTGTGTGTGTGGGGGTGTGGAAATGTGTGGGAAAAAGGCAAAGTTTTTCTTTATGTATATTTAGTGAAAATTTTATTAAAATTTTACGCTTCATGTAATTTTTGTCAAAAACAAAAAGAGAAAGCGAGCGAGAAGATACGAAAAATGAAAAGAACCGCCATAACTGATGCTGCAAATGTATGCGTACAAATATCGGTAAGAATGGATATATATATATATATATAACATGTTTATATATACACATATATATCCATATGTATATATATATATATATATATATATATGTATATATATACGCGTGTGTGTGTGTGTGTGTGTGTGTGTGTGCCCTTTCATATATTCATGTGTTAATATTTTTAATGAATTTTCAACTTGAATTAATTTATAACGAGGGAACGCTTCTACACACGCACGTACACATGCAGGCCAAACGTTAAAAAGCTTTTCCTTTGCTACTGTTCTCGCTTGCGAATGCTGCTGTTATTTTTCATGCTCAGCTTCTCATGTTCAGCAAGCAACAGTTTTGATTTCTACCATTTTTCTATACACCATACAATAAAAGACATACTGCAAAGTGTCAAGAAATGATTTCAATATTTCATTTCTTCATTTCTTCGCTTCTTCATACATTTTATCATTCATTCATTCATTCATTCAGTCATTCAGTCATTCAGTCATTCATTCATTCATTCATCTATGCATAAAGATAGAAAATACTTAATGCTTTTTATTGTATCGTTGACCTGATTAACACATCCTTGGGTTGTTAACAATGTGAGTGTAGACATCGCGTGCACATATACGTATATGTATATTTATGTGATATATGCGTGTTCATATGGGTAAAAAGGGTTTTCTTGTTAATAATTATGAAAACATTACATTGTGTAAGGGAGTATATCCCCTCCTCTTTCTTGTTGCTTATCAGCAACACATGGTTGTGAAATCAAGTTGTTTGACTTTCAAAGTGATTTTTTATTTTTTTTTTAATCACTTTTACATTTTCCTTTTCAGAGGAAATTTTTAATAATTTTAATGGGCGTACACGAATAAACAAATGAGATATACTTAGCGCGTAATATAATCGCAGCTTTCAAAAGTACACTTACATATGGAACCAATAAAGTGAATTCAAAGTTAAATGCGATATAAATGAAAATTGAATTTAAAATCTAGAAGCTTAACTAAATTAAATCCATCCACCGGATACGAATAAGGAGAATAACATAGACATTACAGGGAGTAATGTTTGGATAAGCATGACACTTGAGTTCATAAATATTGCTTTAATAAATTTTTCATAAGCAACACGAAGAAATACCATAAGTGATGAAAGCAACAGGAGGCGGAGTTAGCATAAGTGTGTCTATTGTTCGACTTGCATGACTTCGCTTTTATTCGATCGCATAAATATCTGATCTGCACTAACCGATTTTCTACGAATTTACAAAAAAAAACGTTTATGATGTCTTATGACTTATGTCTTACGCCACACAGCAGGAGAAGTGAGATCGATTTCAAAGGAGTTTTACATTCTTACCTTCTTGGCTGGAATCTGGCAGTAGGTGAAAATTTGCACACATTTTTTTTTTCTTTGACCAGCCAATCAGATAATATCTTCTGTAAATGTCGCCACGATGACGGTTAGGAGGACAGAATAGAGAGAGAAAGAGAGGAATAGAATTTGAGTACATTTGACCTGCACGTGGAAACCTACGTAATCATGTGAAAGACAGATGGTGGAAAGTTGTAACAAAACCGAGTAGAGTGGTCGAAGACGTTGAAAACGAGTGGGTGGATTAAATGACTTGATTGGTGGACTGATTTTGTTATCAACATGAATCAGGTGCCCTACATATACTTGTACATAAACGCAACAGGGACCATATTAGGACAATGGCTAATGGTATCGAGTGGTTTTGATGCACTTTCATCGCCCATGAGCCCATGAGCAATCGACGGCCTCTAGGCAAAATCTAGAGGCTTCCTTCAAAACCTGCAAATCGCACTCTAGGTTTGGCCAGGTGCAGACTGTTTATTCTTTCGCTTTAAAAAATCTATCCTTTTGATAGCAACTTTCGACACTTCAAAAACCTCTTCTGCCCAACGAACATCAATTTGTATTCTCATGAGCAAAATATCAAACTTTACCAAGTTTCCCACGTTGACATCATCAAACACGGGAGATCTTCATCATGTTTTCTGTGTGCAAAGGTACGGAGCACGAGTGGCATAAAATGTTGTCGTCTGTAAATGAGTAAGCCGGGTGTTCTATCACGCAAACAATACTATTAACCAACACCACGAAGAGACAAGAAAAAGGAAAGCGTTGTCAAAAAAGTATCGGGAAATAACCATTTAATTCTGCAAGATCGATGTCAAAATCTCTCGCCATATCGCAACAATGTCTAATAAATCATATTTTTATAAAGCTTCCTTCCCTTAGTTGTGTTTGAATCTGCTTTTTGGTTATTACTACAGACCAAAGTGCCAGGCCTTGAATATATTTCAAAGAGCTCAGGGCAATAAAGTGAATGGACTGAATTGAAGACTTGCCTTGGGATTTCGATGGCTAATACCCACAGTAACGAGTACTGAAGTACGGAAATAAATGTTTTCAATTAAATTCGAGCGTTTTTCTGAAAGGGGCTGAAAAAATCGAAGAATTAATGCAAAATTGTATATAAATATTTTTTTTGCCGACATAAAATGTGCAAGAAAATGGAATGACGAACATGGAAGAGAGAGTTCTATGGTTTGGGAATTGCACAGACTAACACATTTAAAAAGCTGAAAGGCGTTTCTCGCAAAACAGCTTCTTTCAAAATGGCTGTGTAAAAAAGCTCTAGCATGCTTTCGAGCTACGCTTTACTAAACGTTCGAAGTGGTCAAGGTTTGCAAAAGTAAAAGCAATCCTCTTCCTTTTCCCTTACTTTCACTAAGGAGAATGGTATCCAGCTTAAATGAAAGGTTTTCAATACGCTCCGAACTAGTTTTTCATACTAGACACGTTTAAGCAACAAAAATATAATTTAGTTAGACATTCATACTTGCACTTGTACCGATCATCAATAGGTCGCATGTCGGTTAGGGAAAACACAAGTTTGTTGACAATTTCGTTCTTATCTTCGAAAACTTTTAGCTTTCTTTTAGCTCAACACTCTGAGTCCAACAATACCAGATATTATTTTATTCCCTTCAAATAATGCGATTTATCAAGTAATTCAAGGCAGCTTTGAAACGTTTAAAGTTTTCAAAAACAGTCAAGTGCCAAAGCAATTTATTTCCCTATTTATACAGTTTTGAAAATGCAACCATTTCTTCTTGATTTTGATACCGATTTATCAAGTCTGAATAATGCGTATGCGTATGTTATCTTTCTGTTATTTAAAATGTTGCTGCTAAAGTTGATGTCAAGTGCAGGTTAAAAACCACTGACCGTAGTTTATCGCAGTTGTTTGAGTATTTGTCCGTTCTGATTGATTTCTATTCGGCGAAAATCTATTCTTCCGATTTTTCACCTCATTCTGATGTGCAGCATCGAATCCCTATTCCTTTGAGAGTTACAAAGACTTGAAGAAAACCAGACGCTTTGATCTTCAATGCCTCCAAATATTTTATTCAAGTGTACGAATACACAATTCTTTTGTTCGGAATCTCTCATAGAAAATGTTCGACGCAGAACCATGTGACTTTCTCTTCGCACTTCCAATTTTAGGTCATCTTCCATCATGTCATCTTTCAATCGTTTTTCGTCTTGTAACCTTAGTGGGGCAACCTAAACTCACCTGCACAATATTCAACCATTTAAGCTAACGGAGAGATCTCTTAAAATGGTTTATCAAGTTTTCTTCTTCTTTCTCTCTGGCAAAACGAAATAAATTCTTTGCCACAGAAATAAACACAAACTCATTTACTTCCTACGGCTCTTTCAACCAAGCACTTATCTACCGAATACAATGAAAATTAACCTAAGGTCATCTGAAAGTTTGTTCTGTGTGACACGATTTGTGGCTCCCTTTGTTTGTAAGTTATCCTACAATATATAATTGAACCTATGGACATTTATCTTCACATGAACAATATTTAGTGCATAAAAAAATCTGATTACATTTCAAAGTTATCTACACGGTTACCTTTATAACGTTCATCGGTCCACGTCAGAGGCAGTCTCAAAAAAAAATAAATAAATATCTATTAAACCATGCGCATCTACCACTGTTGTCGGTCACCTCTCATCCGCTTCTAGCACTGCCAATATTCGCAAATATTGTAATGCAAAATGAAATTTACGATAGCTTCTCGTCAGCCAAATTTAGAAAGTAACATGATCGCCACACACAAACACCAGATGAAATGATGAAATCTCTTTGCTATTAATTAACCCAAACTCTTTTTTTTTGTCCTTAACTTTTGATTTACTATAATAAATGGAGAAATTTTTTCTAGTTGCTATGCACACTATATATAATTTATTTATTTATTAATTATAAGCAAAACGGATGGATCAGCATTAAATTTTGGGATGAGTTTTAATCTCACCTAAGAATAAAACTTTCCCTATTTACATGTATTTGTATTACGTGGAGAATTTATTTTAAATTTATCTCTTGCTCGTGAGTATTGATTTCATACATTTACCGATTTTATGTTGAAAAATTAGTTCTTCTTCGTTGAGCGCAACGATTTCTCTTCCAATTTTCTACAGATACTGTAGAGCTGACCACGCAATTTGCGCGATATCTGTGATACTTTACGCGTAACGAGGAAAATATCAATTGTTCTTATTCTTATTGTAATAATAGAAATATTTTCACTTTATGGTGTATTGCAGGCGTGCCCTGCCCACGATTCGCCCTATTTTTAGTACAAAATCGTACGCAAGCGCTTACAATCTTTTTACGCAAATTTGAAGCCGATAATTGAGTAAAAAGTTTACAACAGACGGACATATGGACGCGCGGACGGACGGACGGACGGACGCTTCTAGCTCGATTCAAAATTCGATACATATCAAAAACATACTTTACGCTTTATAAAGTTTCCAAAAATTCCATTTGAATGTTCGGAATGTTTCGACAAAATCTCATCTTTTTGACAAAACCTAGACACCAGCGCTCGGTAGCAGCTATAAGATTTGAGTAGGGCAGTGAACCGATTTAACTGACACTTTAACAGTTTTGCTGTTTTCATTGCTATGTATATATATAAACAAAAAACTCCAAATACTAATTTATGTGAAAAGTTACTAGTAAACACCGTTGTCCGTTTAACGATAGTCTAAGCTGATTATAAAAAATTGAAAAAAATTTTGCCAACTATCAAATACGATACGCCCAATTTCACGGTCTAAAGTTTCAATGGTGGAATAGTCATGTCGGAAGGGATTGAAAATGTCACCCTCTCTCCCTCACTGATAACAGCAGTATATTAAATATGTACGGATGTATATACAACAACGAGAACGAGTTGAGATAAACTTGCCTTTAAGTTTATCATTCGATTCCTTTTCTAAACCAATTTAAGCACTTTCATCCTTCTGTCCACTTCATGTCTTCATTCTGCGGGTCGCGGGGATAAGTATGTTTTGAACCAAGGTCGCACGACAAGGCATTGTTTTGAAGCAGCCATTTTATGAAAACAATTTATAATTTTTTACGATCTTTCTCAAGAATATCAAGTAGCGTTTTTCCCCCCCTTTATTGAATGTGGAAAATTTGAAAAATAGAAAATGGATTTTGAATTCTCTGTCTAATTGGATGTAGGTCCAAGGCGGAGGGTTTACGTTTATAATTGCTATGACAGGTTTGGCTTATGTAGACAATAAATATTTTTTGTATTAGCCCCCATATATGTCGGCTCTCAAGAGAGGTGAGCTTTTACACGGCACGAAAGCATAATTTTTGATATCTTATGAAGAAGACAGACGAAGTGATATGAGGCTTCATACTATTCTGTTGCTGTTCTTGTTCCAACATTTCTTAAGTGCGGTTTTACAAACGAAAGCGCTTTTTGGCTTTGCTTACTCTTCTTATTCTGAAAATTCTCAGTTTCACTAAATATAAGAAAATGTCTTATTTTCTATTTATTATAATTAATAAAAATATTTTTATAAATCAAACTCAATACAAATTTTATATCGAATTTCTAAATTACATACAACTTCGTCGTTCAATATCAAAGAATGTGACTGTGACTGTGAAGGGAAACGCGCTTATTCACCAATAGTCATTATCTCAGTTAAACACAGTTAAGTTTCAATTGTTGGAAAGTAAAGTCGACAACAAAACCATCAAAAACGTTTAACGTTTAAGTTATTATTATAATAATAATAATAACAACAACAAAAACAACAACAACAATAAAAAAAGAACATTTAGAGAGCATAGAGAGGCGTTCGGATTCATTTGCGAGTTATCTGCAATACTTGGTACAAGTATTTGAGACAACATTTGTCGTTAAAGAAAAACTCACAAAAGCAAGAAAACATAGAAGCATTTGTCATACATTTGGTGGCACCATATGAAAGAATAACAACAACATCGACAAAAACGGCAACAATTATATTAACAATGACAACAGCTTGAAAACAGTTTTATGAAAACGTTGTGAATAGATTTGAAAATCCATTAAAAATATTTAAATCCTTTAACATTCAGTTCAGTTCAGTTCAGTTCAGTTCAGCTCAGCTCAGCTCAGCTCAGCTCAGTTCAGTTAAGGACTAGAAGAAGACGGAAATACTTTATTGTAAGGCCAGGGGTGGTTTATTGTTATTATTATTATTTAAGAGAAACTTGTAAAAGGCATGAAAATATAACAAAATTTTATTAAAGGCGCGAAAACAAGCTTGTGAACCAGAAATGAAAACAAAAACATGAAATTTACATAAATTTAAAAACAACAGCTACTAGGGCTGCTGTTGGTGCCGTTAATGCCACCGTCGCCGTCGCTGTCGCTGTCGCCGTCGTCGCCGCCAAGTAATAACAATTTTAAACATAATCTTACGAAAAATATCCGTGGGTGCAAATGACTGCAACACATGGTGTTAAACGCTGTTGAAGGATTAGTGTGGGTTCTAACTTATAGAAGCGAAGAAGAAGGTGAGTTATGAGTTGATAAAGGGTGCTTAACATATTTTTAGTTTTGATGAAGGTTTACCTAGAATAAGGCGTAAAGTTAATAAAGAGCTTTAATGAATTTTGCTCAGCAACACTCTTTTATAAATTGCTTTAAAAAGGTTGCAATACTTTTTTCTTCTTTTCCTTGTTTTTTTTTTTGTATTATAATTATTACCATATTAAGCCTATTGCCCAAGCTATCTGTTATAAAACCACAATAAAAAAAAAGAAGGCAAAAAAAAAATGAGAAAATCCTTCAAATGGAAAAACGAAAATCTTGTTGCCGTCAACATCATCGTCATTATCATCGTCAATTTAATGGTGATTGTGATGCGTTACACGGATTTGATGGAAATTGATTGAAGCAATTTGATTGGGAAAATCTCTATCAAGGCTTTCATAAAAACCTACTACAACAATATATCCTTTCCCACTGCATTCTTCTCACCGTAGCCGCCCCACCATCCCCATTCCAATCCCGCTCCACCCCGCCCCTAACACTTTCTCGCATGACTTTGCATATCTCTCTCCCTTCCTCTCTCACTCGCTCTCTTTGCCATTTCACTTGGATTTCATACTTTATTTTGATGGCGATGACAAGTTACTCAGCCAGTCTGACTGAGAGACTTTGTATGCTTCACAGTTAAACCCCAAAACAGCAGCCCGAACATAACGACATATAATGTAATGTAATGTAATGTAATGTTGTTATTGTGTTGTTTGTCATAATGATATGCAGACTGTTGTGCGCTGTAACAATATCATCATCGTGACTAATTTGTTGGTAGCTACAGGCAATAGTTAACAGATTTAAGATGAAAGACCGGGGAAAAGTTATACAGGAGGATTTCCTTTGCATATCATTGCTTGCGTAACCAGGGAAAATAATATCAGATTTTCATTTACGTTCCCGTTTGTGTCTATTTGCAATTTTTGCTTGTTATTTTTCATTTGTTTTTTTTTTTTTTTTTTGTTTTATTTTTTGAGAAACTTACCGGGCAATTTAAATGGTAAACCACCCATAAGCGGATCTGGGCCGAAACGTTGAGGGCCAAAGGCAAACGGATGAAAGCCAGGATGACGTACTTTCGAACGTGGTTCCCGCGGACCATCCACGGTAACCTTAATTGCTTTATTGTAAGTGGCAACTTGTATGGGATTCGTTGAGATGATTATGCTCAAAGTAAAACTTTTACCTGGAATGATACAATAATAAAACAAAAAACCAAAACAACAATAATAGTAACAATAACAATGCAGTAAATCGAAATTGAGATAAAGTTTTTGCTTATATGCGTGCGTATGCGTGTGCGTGCTTCAGTCGTCGAGAGAAAATTAAAACATAAATTTTACCCCTTTACTCAGAGGCAAACCATTCAGGTCATATACATAATTAGCTTTGCTTGGTTGCTAGTCTGCCATACAATAATACACACACACACACACACACACATACATATACACATGCATTCACGCGTACATAAGTTCGATTATTGACTTAGAATGTATGATAAACATAAAGCAAACATTTCTACCGCACACTCAAATACGCACTCATATACATTTATATGGGTACGTGCGCATGTATTCGTTTATAAATTTTCTAAATTTAAGATATTTAGCGCGTATACAATTATTTTGCAAATTTATGGATTTTCTATTTTTGACGGCAAAAACCGAGGGGAAGAGCGCCAACAAGAGAGAGTGTGCTAGAACCAGAGCGTATGGAAGAAGGGGAGAGAGGGAAATAGAGCCAGCAATAGAAGGAGAGAGAAAGTGATAGAGAGGTTGTGAGATAGTCAGAGAAAGAAAGAGGTAGTTTGAACGTTAGCGAGTTCTTGTGCATACGTCCATTAAATATCGCACACCACTATGCGCCACAAAACCAGGACATACAACAATATATATTAAGCACCTTAACGCCCCCGAACTCGAAAACCACAGAAATCTCAAATTGCACAAATAAACTAAAATTTATATACACTTACATACTAACACAAACGAACAAACATATAACCGAGAAAATATTAACCCCAATGGAACGTAATCGCGCTTGGTGTGCTCGTATCAATAAACAACGACTCAAACCAGAGACTGTTGCATTTCACTGCTCGACTCGAACTCATCTAAAATGCAAAAATTTCATTGAATATGAAGACATTAAAAAGATAAATAAATAAATAAATTTTTACTTCGAAATGTTTGTTTGAATGAAATTTCCATATTTCCCCCCTTTTTCATATGTAACGCAGACAGACATCTCGCACCATGTATATAACATATCGGGTTTATGGGTAAGAAGAGCTAAAAATTTATGACAAAAATATTTTCCTATTGGCTGGGAGTTGGAGTTGGAGTTTTTCAAATAGGAAAGTGTATGCAAAGAATTTCATATAAGCACCTTTTCTTGGAAGTTGTCATGAAAACTAAATGAAAGGATGAGAATTTATTATAAAATAATTTATGGGTAAACATGATATTAATTTTAAACGAGAGGCATAGGGCTTATGGCGATTTTTTATGCCAATAGCAGTAGAATTCTGATATGGAATTTATCGAAATATATGGAACCCAAAAATGATTCATACACATGTATATCGAACATTCATTTTACCGTGTTTTGAAACTTGTTCGAGTTCTTACACTCCCACCTAAGATATTGCTTGGCAAGTGAACTTTTCGAAAAATTGTGATAAGTCATATATCAAGTTTATACCGATGCCTATAATATCCAAACACATTGAGAATAGACCCCATCTTTTGTTGTCCATACGTTCAGAATTATATTCTGCTTCGATAGAAGCATATTTGTCCGACTGTCCGTCTGATCATTTCCAACCGACAAATTGCAACTTTTGAGATATTTTGACACAGTTTGTCGCAATGACGCGTTTTGGCCCAGGCGCGAAATCTCTTGAAATTAAATTAGATCAGACTATTTTTACAGCCAATCACTCTTCATGTAATGCCTAGGTTGCTTAGGTTGAAAAAACATATGAAAAGAAAATGCAATTTTTTAAATTTCTCGACAAAGATCACTAAGTAACGCTAGTTTGACACCCCACATCGATGTGAAGAATTCCGACCGGACAGACCGATGCTTTGAACCCTCTTTTCTCTATAATCGTCCCTATGAAAAATAAGCCTTACGTTTTTCGTATAAGAACTCCCATCAAAAGATCGAACTGAGATATATTTTCTGGCATTTTGCTAAGAAAATGAATAAAGTATTTTATTAAGCGAAGATTAAGAATGTAGAGTATTTAATGATCTGACTGACACTAAAATGTCTACATGTTTTGGAAAAGCTTTTGATGGAATTTATCACAACGTATGATGTTTGTGACTAAATGCACCTGGTATTCCATTGTATTTGTAGTAGTAGACAGCATTCCACCTGACAAACAGACCGCAAAAATTTCCCCTAAAATCTTGTCTACCTGATGATATATTTTGTCTTTTAGATACTCCCCATGTTAGCGATTTCTAATCCTATTTTATTTACGTTAGGTTTTAAAGATATTTCTCCTCTCATACAATTCTACAAGATTCGTATATATGCCGCTAACTAAAACTTTTTGCTCGTACACTTGACCACATGCAAGGAATTTGTGTTCTCCCAAGGACGAACGCTATTGAAAATGATTCAGATCGGAGCATTTTCCATATAATGCCTTATTTTGAAAAGCCGTATAGGAATAATTATATTAGACGAAGTGGTGTAGTGTATTCAATGGTGGACCGTAGACGACTGTAATGCTTTTACTTGTGTTTTGTCTACTTAAGAGCGGAACTAGTTTATTATTGAATTTTATTAAATGAAACGATTGCAAGAGTTTTCCACATTTTCGTCGACATGGAGCACCTTTTCACCTTATAAGTCGACATCTTTATGTTCATTGATTGTGATGGCGCATTTGCTGCCATGGAAACATGACTAGGACGTATTTCACGCTTTCTTCTCTCTGTCTCTGGGAAAAAAATACAATTTTTTATCCATTAAATCTTTTGGCAAAAACTCATAATTAAAAATTGAAAGACGTCTTCTATAAAAATCTCATCTATTCTTTTGCGCTATTGCTATGTCCAATTGTTATGCGCTATTGCTATGTCCAACTCTTATTAAATTTCCATTTTCATTTTCATTTTTATAGTGGAGCATGACCCAGTTAGTAACGTCGTTTTAAGTTGTAAAAAAAAAAAGAAGAAGATGTATACCAAATTTTTTTTTTGTTTTTTTTTTTCTATTATTTCTCGTTTATTTAATCCTTTGTAACACGTACTGTTTAGCTCAGCAGATTATATATTTTTTAGGTGGGTTTCAAAACACATAGAGCGACAGGCTTAAATTGATCCAGTATTTGATGCTGATCAAGAATACATATAGATTGTTGTTGGGTCTCTGAAGTTTCCTTCTAGGAGTTGCAAACGTTTGGACAAAACGAATATACTCCGCATCCTTTGGTGATGGATATAACAGAATGCCGTTCATTTGTTAATGGATTATCATCAACTTAACTGTGATTGGATTACTCTGAAGCAACCATCATCCCGACTGCGAGTCGCGAGAAAATGGGCGCGGAAATTAGTCGTTAAATTAGAATAAAAAATGAAAGTCAAAAAAAAAGTTCTCAAGAAACAAGAAGAAAACTTGATATGGCCACTTGTAACTATAGACAAGTCGTGGAAAGCACAAAATTTGCTGAGCATGCCTTACTCCTTCAAAGCCTCCGCGATGCTTAGAAATAATCGCGTCTTCAATTTTGCATTGACAGCAAGATTTCCTTAACTATTTGCTTTCAAACTGGTCGGGTAATAGAAACATTGATGAGAACAAGAAAAGATTAACGTAAGAAAATTGAAGAGAGCACAGCGGCTTTTCATTTCCAGATTGCATGAATGAATTATTAGTAAATGAATGTGAATCGAATTTTTGTCAATTCATTTATATATATATATATATATATATATATCAATTATTTTCTTTTCTTTTCCATTTCCACAATTAAATTATTAAATAAATTTACTTACGTTATTCATTTCATATTTGAAATTAAAAAAAAAAAAAAAAAAAAAAACAAGAAGAATTAGGTTTTTACATAATTTAAGAAATCGTTAATATGTTGATCGATATTTAAAAGAATTTTGCATTCAAGACTGAAATGTGTATACAAAGTATTTATTAATTTAGAAAGAAATGAAAGAATCAATTCTTAGCATAGCCTCAGGAAAGTATCGGAAATTGCTGCTTTGAATGGGATTCAGTCGAATGCTAAATTGAAGAAAAGGAAAAATGTTTTTGAGATAAATTCTTTTTAATTTATTTTGCTTGCAATGTTTACTGAATATGTAAATATTTTAATTGATGTAAGAGAAACTAATGCCTTTTTAGTTCTGATTAAATTAAATGAACCATAACCTTTAGACACAAGACTTTGCAGTAACAGAGCAAGCATTTCATATCATAAAACACCCAGACGGCAGCGACCTGATTGTAAACATAGAGAAGCAGCTAAGCGTCAAACAAAAGAAGAAATGAAATGTTAGTTGAAAAAGTCAAGATGAACGAACGAACCGAGAAAACCAAGAAAATTTTAAATGAAACTTTTTTAATTACGCACCCAAATGCTGGCACGACATACTAACAACTAACAAGCAAACCAAGAAGAAACCATAAAGGGAACGTGAAACAAACTGGCTGCTCAGCGTGACAAATAACAGTAAAGGACTCATTTTATTTGTATCTTTGTAAAAATATTTTACATATACACATACAAAAGAATTTCTTTCTTTTACTACTAATGATTTTAGGAAAAATTTTTCAAATGACAAATAAATCTGACGCCATTTTTTATGAAAGAGACAACACCACCACCAACGTCATCGTTTGCACTAACAAGTGCTCTTGGAGTTTAATTCTTTTTTTTTTTTTTTTTTGTGTTGTTGTTTTGTTGTTTTGTTTTTACGTTTTCTTCAACCAAAGCTCGAGAGAAAATTTCAAGCTATTGCAAATAATATGTTGGATATATCGTCGAAATACTTATCTGCCCTCTTCCACGACACCCATCAGCCAAAGATGTCAGTAAAGTTCCAGTGAAAAGTTAATGTTTATTTGTTACCAAAGGCAAAGAAATTATCACCACTTTACTTGGGGCGTCATTAACAACAATGATAATAACAACGGCGCAACAGTAACAGCAACAGCAACAGCAACAGCAACAACAACACAACACACAATAACGGGTACTGCTTTTACGCTAACAATAAAAACAATTAGATGCTATTTTGCCAACACTGTTAAATCGACGTCAAGAGTTTTCTTTGTTTGCCCTTAATGAAATTTTCTTTTCGACAATAAGTGACGATGAACGTACAAATGATATAAAATGTTATGACATACATTTTATCAATCAATCAACAAAATTTCGAAAAATATATAAAGAGTATATACATATATATAAATATATATGAAGTGATTTAAAAATGTCGAATATTCAAATGGGGAAAAATCCTTTCAATTATATTCAAATTCATCTGTCTAATGCGGCCGAGAAGGCAAAGGATCTCGACTAACAACTCTCACTGTCAATGGGTCGTGGATTCAAATTTCAAGTGCGGAAAATGCGCTAGTGCTTAAGACTTTAGTTTTAGCATTTATCTCAAAAATTGCGATCTGTAGCTTCAACAAAAATTTAAATAGGAACACGTCAGACGGACAGAGGGACAGACAAGGTTAGATCAATTCAGATTATAATCAAAGATGAGTCTATCTGAAGTCCTTCTGCGTGTTACATACGACCGCACTAACTTAATATACCCTGTACTACAACTGTTGTAGAACATAACAATGTTTTTTACCGGCACATAATTAAACTTATTAGGTTAGAAATTCACACATACAAATAGATTAACTGATCTTTAGACCAATACAAAATGAAGAGATCAACTACCAACTATAAATCGAAATAAATATTCTGCGCTTCCCAACCGACTAAGGGTAAGTGTCGCATCATTTCACTCGCAGTTCATTCCTTGAAAACCTTTTGGTTAAACTACAAATGTTTACACAACTTATGTACTCGCATCTAATCACTTAAACGAACTAATTCATGTAAATGTTGTACTTTAATTGCAAAAGTGTTTGCTCTTCTTTTCGATATATTTATATGAAAAATATTTCAAACAATGCTCATACGTTCCATTGCCATTAAAGGCGTTTTCTTTTTTTTTTTTTTTTCAATATGAACGTTCATGTGAACATAGCTGTTGGTTTAATGATAAAACCGTTTGCAATTTCATAAAACCTTAGATGCAAAAGTAAACAATAATAGTTATATATATATATATATATATATGTTTGACATATATGTTTGACATGTATATGTTTGACATTTTGTTTTCTTTCGTTATACTTTGTTTTCGATGCTATTTGTATATGCATGTACGCACGCTTGCAAGCCTGCCTGACCTCTGGCGAGCAATACGTACTAAAATGAATATTTAAGTACAGAGTTCACCTGGCACAACGCTGAGCACATATATGTGAATAAACAATATATTTAAAGACAAGTAGTATTAGATTTGCTACACAAACATTGAATACAAATAAAAATCTTTTCTATGCTTTTATTACTTTTCAAAAGCAAATATAATTAAAAATATTGTTTCCTATAATACTTTAATATTATTATTATTATTATTATTATTATTAGTATTAATTTACTCAGAGAAATAGATTCTCGAACTAAGATTTTAAAGCATTAGCATCCCAGGTTGTCAGCTTTATTGAAAACTCTACCAATCTTAAGGTATGAACCCATGACCATAGAGTGTTGGTCGATAATATAAAATTGGTCTTATCATGCTGCTAACAGCAACAAAATGTAAGTGTAGTATCAAAAATAATACACCGCCATCAGTAATTATTCAATGGATAAAGCATTGCATCGTGCATAATGTGCGAAATAATTACGTGCATTACGAACTGATACATGTTATCATATTATATGTAGTTAAACTTCCTTGCATTACTTTGCTAGGGTCGCAAATCGCATATAAAACAAGTAAAAACACTATAATGGCCCGCGGCCCAAAGTTAAGAGTATACAAAGGTTTTCCAATAAAAAAAACATTACATGCGAAGTGGTCGCATAAGTGGTACGATCCGAACCATTTTCAACAGGGTTTGTCCTTGTTCCGAAACACATCAGTGTACCAAATTTCATCAAAATATCCCAACAACTGCAATCTGCGACGATACAAAGAGATGGACAGAGAGACAGATGTCTAGGTGCTTAACGTGGATACGTGCCGTGAAGGCTTAACCCCACGGTGCCCGATGGTACACGGAATGTGGGAACGTACACGCAACGCCCCGAGGAAAATCTCGAGTTCCAGTGGAGATACGTAACTGGGCGTAACTTGTGGAAGAATTTAAAGAACATGACATAGCATCGGTTACTATCGAGGAAAAATTTATACTCTTATCGTCTTTCGTCTTCTAAATTTCAACAACAAACAATTCAATCTCTTCTGTAGAATGAGTTCAATGACATATCTATTCCGCTTAAAAAGCTTCACTTACTATTGAATCAGTCACATATGAAAACTGTCACGTTCAAAAGGTAACTTTCGATTACGTGATTACCCCCCTGATATCCAGTGTACAGAGTTACTATTTTCTGAGTAAAAATTCATGTTCAGTTTTAATATCTAATTAGTAGTCGGTGAACGCACGATTAAAACGGCGTCAATATCTTTACCGACATTGCTTGAGACGTATCAGACAATGTTTGGTTGAAATAATCATGTTTAGAAGCAGAAGCGAGACAATAAAATTTTAGTAACGATATTGTCCCCCAAAGACGAAATTGAAACAACACTTTCAAAAAGATGACCTTACTTGCTTAGAATGGCTTGTAGTGATTGTAGTTAGAGTGATTAAAATATTATTAGTTAATCCCGCAATTATACATAAACAAGTACCGATGTTTGGTTAACAGTAAATGCTTGCTGTCTTCATTTAAATGAAAGCTTTTATGTATGGTCGGGACCGAATCTGTTACACCCATCAACGTTATCCTAAAAAAGACAACAAAAATTTAGAAGAACTAAATTTTCCTGCGCTATAATATGGAGTGCACACCGCTAATTCTTTCTGATTTCGACAGACAAGCTTTTGTCGCATACGTGTGTGGGCGTCGTAAGCGAGTCTTTGGAAAAGTTTAAGTCAATTCCAAATTCTTTTGCAAATCTCTTGTAGTTTGCCATAAAAGTGGAACATCTCGTACTGAGTGATATATAAAAATGTACTATAAGAACATGATACAGAGATATCGGTATAATGGGTGCAAAAACAAAATATCTTTTCTAAATTCGGATATAAGATTTCCACTTGATGTGTAAGGATTAATTTACGTGTACTTAGTATTTTTTCTTTTCTCTTCTAATTCCCAAAGCAAATAAACAAAAAATCAAATCTCTGTCAATTGACTTCAAAAGTTTACTCATACGTCATGTAGACTTTTCCTATTAATTTGATACATAAGATAAACAAATAATTAGCAAAATTTTATTTTCCTAACATAATCTTCTTTCTATTTTACACTCTACAATCCGCCTAAGTGGCCAAGTTCGCAAAGAATCTCGAATAGCAACTTAATGGTCGTGGATTTAAATCTCAAACCTCAAGTGCAGTAGAGTTTTGAATAAAAGCCGATTGCCTTAGATGCAAATGCTTTAAGAGTTTATTCTTAGAAACTTATTCTCTGGCTAAACTAATAATAACAATAATAATAATACTGTACTGGTGTAAGGGTATATTCACTTTGTGCGGATATATGTAACACTCAGAAGGGTATGAGGTAGACCCATCGTCCAATCTACCGATCAGTAAGGGATTCTGAATCGATTTAAGCCTATCTGTCCGTCTTTTTTTTTTGTGTTTTACCTTTAGATCGCAATTTTTCAGATATTTTGATGAAATTTGTTACACTGACGTCCTTTGGTCTAATGCTATTGAAAATGTTTCGAATTGCACCAATTTTTCGAGCACTTCCCATATAACGCCCTATTTTGAAAAGCTATTATGTGATTATTTTTAAGATACCATAGGATATTTAATGGTAGGTCGTGGCCCACTACAGTGTTTTCACTGATTTTTTACCTTTATATCAAAGATAATAATTTTCCATGGAGACTACAAACTTTCTTTTTCATATATGAAATGTCGAACCTATGTCAGTTCGAATGATGAATTTGTTCACTTTATGGCTATCTTATCTATCTATGGTATCACGAAATTCAAGAGTTTATAGAAAATATATTTCGAAAATTATGCGTTTCTTCATTCAATTTCGTATACGTTAACAAGCAAAGTAATTCATTAAAAATCACTTCTTGCATAAAAATTCACCATTCGATGTAAATTATGGTCGAGGAAGTAGTGCCATCGTCGAACGATTTCCCTTTGAAAATGATCATTAAAAAGACAGTAAAGTGAGCGGTAAACATCATTGAAACACGATCAAGAAATAATGAATTTATTGAATGAACCAAGTTCGGCAAACGAATAAGTTGTCGATTTTGATCATTTTATTTTACTTCTTTGGACTTATATGGAAAGCAAACAGTAAGAGAATAAAGTATCTATGCCTGTGACAACACAAGCGGTCAAGAAAGACTGTTGACACATAAGTAGATTGTAGCTGCAATTACGTTAGATAAAGTATTCGTCCATATTGACTTTGAAAACGGTTGCATTATAAAAAAAAGAGCTTCGTTGTCACCATGAAACCCACCCTACTGTGTTAGCTCCATAAATATGCATGATTTCTATCCTTCAAGTTCCTGTCAAAGTGTTATGCTTTTAATAAGTAAAAGACGGCCATCAGGAACATTCACACGGAGATGCTTGAATTTGTTACTGCGGTTTATGAAATTTATTGCCATGAAAATCTTACTAATCTAAGATTTTAATCAATAAATTTTGAAGTTTTATTCCTTTACCTTTAAAGTGTTCAGGTAATGGCCGTAAGATTTTTTATTATTTAATAAAATCCATTAAATTGAATTTTTCTTTTTTTGTTTGGTCTTAGCACATAAAAGATTATCATTTTGATTTTTTATAATTTAATTTAACATTCGAACCGATTGAAATGAGATTTTGGGCCGCAAATGTTAACGGATTCACTTATTCATTTTGTCAATGCATCCATAGGAAAAGAGATTTTTTAGACAACTTAAAGCGACAATTGTTTTAATATATCATCAAATCAATCTAACGTCGATACATTTAAGATATTTTTCAATGCATCGATAAATAAATAAATCAAAAAAAAAGGAAAAAAAAGTGAAGGGAAAAGGCAAAGGCAAAGGCAAAGGCAAAATTCCAAAATCTATAATGTTTACTTACGCCTAAGGCGGATATTTTGGGAAAGATTTTCTTTATTAATATTTATTAAAGTCTTAAGCTTTTAGCAGAGCTCTCAGCACTTAATGTATTCCATTTCAGTAGAGAGCAGCTTTCTTTGAGGTTCTTTCTTGTTTACATATATTGATGATATGTTGCTGTTGACATTGGTCAAATTATTGCTTGTTTAAGTATCAAAGAGAATATCTGACATGTGTGCAGTGTACATGCATTCATTATTAAAGGACATAAACACTTAGATTAACATAAAGATCCTTATACGTGCATATGTCCGTATGCGTATATATATATGCGTATATATATGTGTATATATCTATATTCGTGTGTTCGTGTTTGTTAAAATGCACATGAAATATCCTTCCTTTCAGCTAAGCTTAAGTGTAAATAAATGCCATTTTATGTATTTAAGTCATATTAATTACCTTTTCTGTTATTGTGTTGTTTGCATGAGATTTCCTCTTCGTATTTATTTATTTGTGAATAGATATATTAAATGAAAATAAAAGCGAACAAATTGCTTTAAATTTAAATTCTATTCTTAAATGTAAAATTTTTACACATAATATTTTCTTCCTTTTTTCTTTTTTTTTTTTTT
>CCAG010002825.1:0-15374 GCA_001077435.1 Glossina morsitans morsitans
TATATATATATATATATATATATATATATATATATATATAGATATATAATACATAGCCACTCACGCGTGTAAATATAAATGTATATATTATAGATGTTTCCTACATACATATATGCACTATTTATAACGAGTAAACCAACATTATCTCAGTTTAAACGAATCTCTCGTATCCCTTAACAACGAGAAAAAAAATGACAAAATGCAAACTTAATTTAATTGTAAGGAGCGCTTTTAGTAAGCAAATGCCATTCATGTCGCATACAACAAGTCGTGTAAGTAAAAAATACTTTCCCAGTTCGTTTTGCGAATATGGTAAACATTTTTGGAAAAAAACTTTCGTTATTCCTTAATGGAAAGTGTGAGCAACTCATGCAGGTTCCCATGCATATAACATATCTAACGTAAAGCGAGTGATGTTCAACGTATGGCGTTCAACTTGATGTATATCCATGTGTACATATATGAAATTAAATTTTAAATTTTGTAATTTTTTACGAGGATTTTTATAAAATTTAAAGCAACATTTTTGCGCGATTTTTAAAGCAATTAAGATTTGCAGCCATTACGATTAAGTGACTCTTTGGAAATTTAATTTTATATCAATTTTGGAATTTTCAAAGACTTTGACAGTCACTTGTTTAAGTGTTAAACAACAAATTCGACAAAGATCGACAAATGAATCCGCCTACAAAAAAAATGAAAACTCATAAAATGTTTAACTTCATCAAAAATGAATGGAATTTATAGCTGATCGGCGAAAAGTTTTCTTAATGTTACAAACTATATGAAAAAGTTGATGCATTCTCGACCTCTTTGCTTGACGATATAAATTTATCTATTTGCTGTTGGCATTAGCTTATTAGACATACGTATGCCTGTGTATGTAGCCAACGTTACCGACTATTGGTTACAAAACTTAGGGCCGTACATAGCATACATCTTTCAGATTATACCTTCATCTTCTTTCACATGTAGTCAGCCTTTAATAGACGCTTTCACAAACATAAACACACGCATACACATATACACGCAACCACACACGTATATTTAGTATATATACACATACATAGACACAGCATACATATATTAAATTTGAAGTGAACTGAGAATTAACTTAAACAGACGGAGCTGAAGCAGCCAACCACATATACATTATTTCAAAGATTGTAAACAAATACAAGGATTTGTGTGCAACAGCAAATAGCTTTGAGAGAATTTATAAGCTACAAACAAGTGACCAATATCGTTATTAAACTTTTATAAGGTTATCAGCCGCAATGTATATATATGTAAAATATATACAATTATTTTAGTTTATGCACATTAGATGAAAAACTTCCATGATAAAATTGTTTTCTTCCTTAGACGACATTAATTGAATAAAAAAAAACCTCCAAGTGCATAAACATGTAAAATATATACGTGTATTTAATATATGAATGTATGTAAATGTAAATGATTATACATTGGAAAAACAACGGACCAAGCACTCACTAACTTACATGCCTATTATGTTTTATTTACATTTAGCACTTCGTAAGCCTAAAGTGGAATAAACAAATATGAAAGTCATATTCACTTTTGACCGAATCTTCTATACCCGTCACATATTTATCCTTCGAAAAAGGATTTTCTTGTACTCTATTACAAGTAAGAAGAAGATATATTGCATTATAGGCGGATACTTGGACCAATTTAGGCAAATTTTCCATAGGAAACTGTGTCCAAGAACTTTCAATATTTTTGAATAAATCTTACCCCCGTTACTTTGATTTTTGCGTCCGGGAAGATATTGTGCTCCGCATATTTATTTGGATGGGCAAACACATAAACAGAAGACACGGACGATTCAGAGTTTTATACTAATCGAGAATGATATGCAATTTGTAAGATCGTTGGGAACCCCCCTTGGGCACTTTGCAAACATTTTAACGAAATGCGTAAATCGTCAATCTTCGTTGATAAGTATCGAAAGGTCTCTTTTACTGACTGATAGCGAAACTAAGAAAATAATAAATTACATGAAGTTTTCTTTTGAACAAAAAATTCATATCAAACTGATCACAAGATAACGAATGATGCCACTCCGCATTTAATGCTGGTGTAATTATTCGAAAGACAACAAAATATGTATGAAATTTTAACTTTTTTGAGATATTTTGATGGAATTAGTTATGCTGATGTGTTTTGGTCAAAGGACGAGTGCTATTGAAAGTAGTTCAGATCGGACTTCTTTTCGATCACAGCCCATATAACATCATTTTTGAAAAGTACGGTAGTACAGAGTGAACTTTGCCTCACTGTAGTGTTTTTACTTGTTCTTTAAACCACTTATCAAAACCACTTCAACCACTTATCAAAATGTATAGCTTGTTTCACTTAGGAATGCTTTAACAGTCATTTTTAGAATTAAGCTACGGCTAGGAATACGGCCAAAGAGATCCTTTTAAAACAAGCATTGTTCCTAAGCGATTGCCTCTGCGCCACCATTTCTTTCCGAAAAATATATATAACACTTTTTTTGTTTTGTTTTGTTTGATTAACCTCCACGTACGTAAAAAATAGTGTAAAAAATTACTCCTAATACATTAGACCACCTTTCGTAAACAAATCCGGGAAAATGATCAATGATTTCGTTTAAGCATATATGCCTAATATCCGTAGCATGAGACTTATTAAGACTGGCATTAAGTTTGTTTGGCGGAAGTGAACCGGGCTTTTAAACAATTCTTATAGATGGCAGGTAAAGCCTAGTCTGAGATAATTAAATGAGCCCAACGCAAAGAAAACTTGAACAATTTCTAATAGAAAGCGAAAATTTAATTAGGTCACGAATCTGTAATTGAAATTTTTATATCTTGACTTAAAGTGATGTATATCACCTTAAGGCGAACATATCCTCCGCTTACGTTGGTTGGTTCGCTTATATTCGTTCTGTCTATCACTTATCAGTAATGTAATTAATATCTTTTAAATCTCTTTATCGAATATAACATTGTATTCTATATATATAGTATAGTACCAGTAAAACATGATTATCCATCCAATATAAATAGCATTGTATTCTATATATATAGTATAGTATCAATAAAACATGATTATCCATCCATCCAATACAACATTGTATTATATATATATATATATATATATATATATATATATATGTAGTACAGTAACAATGAAGCGTAATTATCCATTATTACAATTACTCTATTCTTTGGCCGTTTCATTAAATAATTTTTATTATCTTAACAAGTGAAAACATTATAGTATAGGGCGAAGATGGCGTTTCGATACCTTACACCACATCGCCTAATACGAATATTCTTTCATTTTTTGATAACAATATATATAATCCGTCGAAGCAATTATATGAGAGGGGGTCCACAACGTGAATTTACAAATTTAATTTTCTTATACAAAATTGCAAATGAAAGTCTTTGTTGTCAAATACGAGCTTGGTTTTGCACGAGAACCCCTATAGATGTTGATATCTAGAAAAGAGATCTATGAGAACCAAGTTGTGGTCGAATTTTAGCAAACTTTACCCCCTAAAAATTTTATTATTATGCAGAGACTGTGGTAAAAAAACTACAAATTGAACATTTTCTCCATATAAGGATTTCCTTTTCAGGGCAACCCCTATACAGGTTAGGGTCTAAAAGATAGATCTGTGATGAAAATTACCAAATTGCTATTACGGTCCAATTTTCATCATAAAATCAATATCAAAAGTTAAACATTTTCCTGAAGGGCTTACTATTTGCACATCAAAAAACGTGTATGGAGTGGGGTCCAAAGAAGAGATCTATGTGGTTCATGTTTGGTCCACTTAAGTATGATGTCAAGTTACTATGATGAGGAAATTTTTTATCACAAAATATAAAAACAATTAGTCCTTCTTGACATATAAAGAGTTACATTTCTTGGGAATCCTTATATGCGGTGGTATTAAAAAATACACCTACCTAATTGAAATTCGGTAACATTCGTTTCTTTATTAATTCACCATGAAATACTGAAAATTATACCTATTTAATGTACAAAGATTCACTTTTCGTAGAAACGGTTGTATGAGAGGGGTTTCAAGAAACTACCCTAACCGAACCAAATTTTCCATACCAATTTAGAATATTGAAATACAATTACTTAGCGACTGTTGCCGAGAATTTTTGAAACCTGCAACTTTTTTCCATGTATCGATCGATCTTTTAAAATAAATCGTTATATGGGGATCCGAACCATTTTCAATATGGATCGCCCTTGGGTCAAATTTCAACAAAGTATTTAAAAAATTGTGACCTATAGGTTGAATATAAAAATACATGGAGAGTAGAAGGGACACACGGACGGAGTGAGACAGAAAAGCTTAGCTCGGTATAGTAAAAGGCGAATCTATCTCAAGTCATTCTGGGTGTTACGCACACAAACCTAATATGACCTGTACCACAAGTGGTGCAGGATATAGAAATGACTGCAAATTAATCGGTATAACAAAAGGTGTATCCATATCAAGTCCTTCTTACTGTTACATATACTCGCATATACTCATTATTCTCCGTGTATGTGCTAGTCATGCTTTGTTTTAAAAAAAGCCTCCCCTATAGGCTAGTTAATGTAAGCTTTTAAATTATTTGGTACAAAACTATTTTTATTTTAGAGAAAATTTATTTTGTATCTTAAGTTTATTGCAGAAAATATTGAAAAAAGTAAAAAAAAATAAACGTTAACCTCTTATTCAAATCTTATGGAAAATGGCATCAATACGTTTGGCCAAAATAAAAAAAATAAAAAATAGAGTGGTGGGAGAGGCGAAGAAGATGTGAAAAGTGAGAATAAAAAGAAAGATATTTTTTGCATGCTTACACACGTACCTAATGCGTTTAATAAAAAGATTTGTAGCTTTGCGATCACGATTTTACCGCCTTACAGCTCATTTGCATTACATTTTTTTTCTTTTTTCTCTTACTATTATTGGTTGGAAGACCAGAAGAATGTAAAGGCAGCATTAGCGATTAAATTCTGTAAACGTAACTTAAGGCATTTTGTATGCGTAACGGATCATCCTATAAAATGTTTAAGAAGAATTACTTCGCACGCTTCATTTGCCTTTTACGATCACTGACTAAATTTTATAATGTTATGTACAAAGGCAATTACGGCTATTTTCTGCATAAATATCCATAAATATGTGGAAAAATGATAAAACAGATAACGAGAGAGCAGCAGGCAGAGGAGTTTTTCTTTTCATTCCTCGTAGAAAAGATTTTCTACTTTATTTTTTTTATATAACTTATTTAAAGAGGGATAAGTTATTTTATTGAATGTTACGCATTGTTATTGGTATGTTTCCCTCTATTAGCTTCATTAGTGAATACTATCTTTTTTATAACGGTTATCGTAGCTTCTTTAAAAATTTCAACATCAGTATTTTTTCTTTCTTCTTCAATTTGTGTACACTGAAAATAGCGTAAGTTTACGAAATTCAAAAAAAAAAAACAAAATAAATTATTTATTATAAATTAATGCGAGATGTTTGTGCCTACGAAGATTTTTTAATTTTCTTTCCCTTCTTTTTCGCTCAAAAATCGCCTGTATATGAAAAAACTCCCAAATAATCCGTAGAATATCTTTTTCTTTTTTTTCTTTTTTTTTTGTGCTTTGTTCTTTCCGGTTAAATCATCAAACTAATCGGATGAAGATTGAAACGTTGTTTTTAATTAGCGAAGACTGCAATTAATTTATTGGCTTAAACACTTCGGCGATTTGCTATGATTTGATGATATGACTTCAATTGTTTTCATCCTCATTTACTGTGTATTCTTGGACAAACTGTTCAGTTCGCTCAATGCGCCTGCAATACGGCCATATGCCTGTGTTTGGTAAAAACTTTTTTTGAAACCTGCGACTTAATCATCTCTTGTTCTCGTTTGAAAGAAAATACTTAAGCCTTCCGGGTTTACTTAGCCGAGGGTTCAAAAAAATCTTGTACTATGAATGGCTCCACGTACAGCTAATATGGTAGATTCGAAGGACACATTTTATTGGAATGAAAATTTCATATTAAAAATTGGGATTTATTTTTATATCAAATCTGATATCATAGAGGCGAAGATTTCTGTATATCTGAATAGTTTCCGATTAATACTAATAGTAAACTTTTCGGGTTATTACCCTTTATTTGCAAGAACATACGTATTTCAATTGAAAGTTCATTTCTTGAAATAAATTGTGCTGGACATCTGCGTACATCTGCATAGCAGTTATTTATCGGATTTAAAAAAAAACTTTCTATTAAGCATAGAAAAAGTTAAAGAAAACATTAGAAAAATTGAAAACTTTTTTATTTGCCCTGCAAGTTTCTAAGTCGAAAATTACATACACCCGCTCATGCCGTTCAGTTTCGTAAGTTATGAAAATGCAAATGAATGAAAAAGTTTTATTTGCAAATCTTTTGTATGCTGGAAGGATTTCTTCATCATCAGTGATTCATCAATAGTTCTCCTTGTTGGCTACAATTTGTTTCAATTTTTTCTATTACTTATGCGTATCCCATATAACAAAGTTGAATAGCTGCTGCTTATTTTAAAAATGATTACGATACAACAAATGATTGTGTTACTATTTGTACTGTTTCTATGCCATACAAAAAGAAATAATAATTTTAACTTAACATATAAATGATTCGATCTAATCATCGTTTAAGTATCCCTCCCTATGCAACACGTAATTCTCATAATAATTTATATCGATTAAAAAAAAAGGGGAGTATATGTTAAACCTATAGACCCTTTGTAGATAGATGCTCATGTCGTTTAATAGTTTTGTGTACCCACCGCCGACCGACGAGGATTATAGTCACTTTGTCAAAACACTTGCAAAGCTCAGAATTAAATTTCAAAGACCCCGAAAATTGAGTGTATAGTTTTGATCAGAATCAAAATCTGAATCGATTTTAACTTGTCCGTTTGTCCGTATGTAAAATGTCTGTTGCTGACATTTCCTTGGCCGCAAAAATAAAGCTATCGACTTCGAGCATCGGAAACTCTTGCACGTAGGTTGGTATTGAAAATCAGCGAAGTCGGTCGAAGGACACGTCTACACTACCACGTAAACTGAGAACACCTCTTTTTTTCAAAAGGGATAGAAAATTGAATTTTTGCCCATTACTCACTCATAAGAGAAGCACTAGCCGATATTATAGTGTATCAAGATTTAATTATATTCAGTACCTTCACAAGGCGCAGAAGCAAGCTGCAAAGAACTCCATAAAATATATAAATTCTTGGCCAATTTCAAATTTGAAATGCACTTAAGCAAACTCGTCTGTTAGTCCGTCCATTTGTTCGTCTGTCCAACTGTGTAGTATTATCAGTAAACATTCTTCCGTTTGGAAAAATGAACATATCGCCCACAGAATCGCAAGAGCGATTACCGCAAATGAGCAAAACCAGTCAAAGGACTCGCCTACAATACCCAAACATTTACATAACCCATACACTATTCTTTCCGTGTCTTTTGCTCCTTGCTCATAAACTGCAACCGATGGGTATGAAAAATTCGGTCGCAACCGAACATAATTTTCTTACTTGTTTATGCTCATCTTACGTACGCTTCTTATACGTAATTCATAAGCAGTTTTTGCTAATATTGTTATAAACGAAGAAAATCAAAGTTGAATCTCTGTGTGTAAAAGCGAACTTATTTCTTAGTTGATTTGTGGTTCTACTCGCTTTAAAATAGTTCTTCCTCTTCGAATTTGTTTCCTTCGTTTCTTTATAAGCTCACCTTGTACATTAGTGTGAGGCTGACTGTGTGTGTGTAAATATGATTTTTAGTTTAAACAATTTTCTACAATTCCCATCACTCAGCAAATATATGCAATCGCTATAGGAGCGGTCAATCAATGAATATTCAATTTGCTGTGAAATTAAATATCGTAAACGCTACGTCGGTGATATTCAAACTGAATATAATTTTCTTGCTTATGTCTCGTACTCACAAAAAAAAAAAAAAACAAAAACATATATTGATTCCATACAAAAATAATTAAAACTTTAAAAGAGTTTAGCGTGTCATTAAAGCAAAAAAAAATATCATACAACATGGACGGCGGAAAATCGAGAGATATATGAAAAATAAATATACCTTAATAACCGCGCCATAACAATAACAGCAGCAGCAACAATATAAAAGTAATTAGCTTTTAGTTCGTGCAGTTTAACCTTGCTTTCCGCGCTAATAAATGCCAAAATAATGCGAATTAAAAACGCGAAAAAAACAGCTGCCAGAATGAATATTGAGGCTAATCAAAACGAAACGACATGCAACACATAAGGAATTTGCGTTATTAAATTCGAAATCGTCAGGAAATAAACATAAGCATGCATATGCAAACAAACAATTTGAAAATTCTTAAAATTAGATTTTCTTATAATTATAAGCATAAAATATATACACACACATATATATTGTTAGGATATCAGCTACCAAATATATGAAGACAGTGCGCCTTAAATGTAAACTTGGCTGCGAACAAATGCAATTAAATTCACGGTTGGGTTTCGCATCAATACCACCAATATTCGATATGATGTGAGAGTGTATGTGATGAGTGGATTTTGTGTCCTTTCTCAACTGTAATTTAATAAAATCTTAGGCCTACCTTCTGCCCTGTTTTTCTGCTTAGGGCAGGCAACACATGGAAGCATTATCTGAAAATTCGTCTCAAAATTTTTTCGAAAAATGGAGTAACGAAAATAGCGTCGATGTGGAAATATTTTATTTTTTTTTTTGTGAAAAAATTTAAAATTTAATTAAATCCTGTAATGTTCACTATAAAACCTTATTGAGAAGCTATAGGTAAAATATCAAAGCAATTGAATGAAAATTAAAGCCGCCTAGTATGACGATTAACTCACAACATGTACTTTCGAGAAAAACGCAGTCGAAGAAAGTTCAAGTATCAATAGTCAGGCTTAGCAATTATGTCCGGGAAATCGTAGTTTTGCATTATTTAAAATTTCATAAAAAATCGCCCATCATTACTGCTTTACGTCGTACTAGAAGACAATCATCAGAGATGGCCGCAATAATCTAAATGTACTTGACTGCTTTTCAAATAAATTCGGTTTATAAGATTTTTCGTAGTACTGAACACTAGAACTACCGCATCAGACAATTTGACCATTTTCTAATATTTGTGCTTCAAAAAAATATTGGTAAGACATATATAGCTCTTAACAATTTTGGTGACATTTATTTACATAAAAATACCTTCTTCAACTGCCTATAATCAGTGCTTCTTTCTTCTGTTCCGGTTTTCCAGATACCAGGATCAGTTTTACCCACAATAATATTTTCGAGGTTGTTTCGGTCTCTAATTCATTGTAAGCGTCTATGTGGACAGATTAGGATCATTTTTTTAGATCCCTAAATGACTAAGAAATCACCATTTACACTAAGCATTAGCTTCTTATCTGTATTTTTGGGACTATGGCAATTAGCCAACTGTACAGAGATCAAGTAGCTAAATAAGCAAAACGTTGGTAATTCCGATGTTAAGATAATCAGAAATTGCGATTAATTGATGTACTCTACAGTGTTTAAAAACTTTTCTGTCTATATCAATATTGCCAAATGGTTGAAAAAAAATCGCTTATCTTGAAAGTTTTTCATTGCCCCTTTAGCATTTAAGTACTTACATAATAAAATTATTTGCATTGTCCCAGCCCAGTGGGGTTCTTCACCAAGACTTATAATCCCATGCTGGGATCTGAGTGGAAGTTCTTGTAAAAACCCGCTGCGCTGTCCTTTCGTCCATCTTCTTTGCCTTGCATATCCTCGTCTCCGCTCCTCCTCTTCCTCCACCCACCCATCCTTAAGTGCGTTCAAATGTGCGTGCGTGTTTTATTTTATGTGATAAGTTTCGTTTTGAGGAAAATTTCAGGCTGACAACATAACACTCAGAAATTTTGGTGAGCGTATCCATCGAGATTCATAAACGAATGCTTTCAAGTTTGCAATCATAGAGACGCGTTGCCGATGTTAAAAATATTTACGTACAATAAAAACTGCCGAACGCAGTCTAGACAAACTGTTGTAGCACATTGTTTAGCATATTTACAGAAATTGTTTAGAATGCAATAATTATTCTGATGGTAAAATAAAAATCAAAGTTACTTGAAAATTTCCCCAAAACGATAGAAGATGAACGTATTAGAACAAAAAAGAATTCTTAGAAAAAATGGAATAATCTGGAAAAGTGTTAATCATCTCTATTTGTTTGTGACTGTCCATACGACACACTTAAAACAACATTGAAACAACTCAATATGAAATACTTTTGCAACCATTTTTACATAACTAGAAAATATAAAAACATGTCAACGGCGGAGCCGTTCCAAACATCGTTATCCACAAGAAAAACAGCAACAACAACAACAACAGCAAAGACCTCTTACGCTGTTACATCAACAACAATTAGAACAAATCAAAACTGAATACTTAAAGCAACAACACGACGTCACGATTGACCGTGATACTGTGCTGAAGATAAATCGCCTCGCAACACGAAGGAATTTACATAAACGTGAACACAGTTGGCCACCAACAGCATCAGGTGATAGCTATAGTGATTATGGTAACGAAAGTGATGGCGGCGGTTGTGGTAGTGGTGGCAGTCATCATGTTGGTAGCAGAACAAGTGGTCTGGAACAGCAACACGCACAACAGCATGTACGCAGTTCATCACATGACAATGCGATACAATTTGACAAGAGCGTCTGTAGACGGCATGGTATCGATGCGATACGTGAGAAATTCAATAGTCCCACCAGAATAATTGAACCAACTATTGGTGAATTACGATTGTTGAGACAACGACAACAGAAGCCCAATGACCGGACACAGGCTGTATTTGCACAAAAACAAACACCAAGAAAAAGTGATAGAAATAAATCAACAAATATGGCTGCAACTAACAATATCCGAAAAACTAATCCCGAAACAACCAGAAATACCAGCTTGAAAAAGGCTGATACGTCATCGCTAAAAGCAATGGAAAAAGATGACGGAAAGTCGACATCGCAGAATGGGATACAAGAAATGGAGTACGCTACTACTTTACCGATAGAGAAAGGATTTTCTGCTCCCGAAACGAAAGCAGCCGATTTGGATATCGGACTAGTCGAACCTAAGCGGCAATATTTTGAAGGGTTAGCGTGCTCAAAACGCTGGCATAGCTTTGAAAATGTAAGCATTGCCCCTGGTGAAATCACTAAACAGGAAAAACTAATAAAGCGTGTACCCACTTCGGCTCATAAACGTCAATCATATTCTTTAGAGCGCGGACGCAATGCAAAATTCAATAAACAATTGCATTTACCACCGCAAAAACCGCGAGTAACGATTAGTGATGGGGATCATTTTTCGCCAAAATTGCAAAGACGTGCTACACAGCTGGCTACCGAAATTAAAATTAGCTATGACGTAGACGCAGATGAACATAATATTCAAGTGATGACCAGAAATCAACCAGATCCCGGCTTTCTTGAAGATGAGATGGAAGGTCTTCCGTTACCACCTACGCCGGAAATGAAAACTAAGCACATAATACCTACGAACGCGGGGCAAGGTAGCGACAATAATTCAGTTAAAAGTACATTTCATGAATCGTCTCTGAAAGCTTCTGAAGATGTGAAGGACACAATAACACCCCAATTTTATGATGATTCTTGTATATATTTGCGATCTATTGATTTGCAGGATAATACCTTAGCTTATATACCAGCAGCCATAACCATTGTACCATCGCCCACCGAAGAAATTATGCAGCACTGGAGGGAGCCCAACAAGCTCAAAGCGAACATTAAGGATTCTGTTGAAAATGAAAATTTAATGTCACTTGCAGAACAAAAATCTGCGAAGGCCACCCCCGAAGCAACTAAACAGCGAAATGACAAGCTACAGAGTGACAGCAAAGCAGAGGAACCAAAAACATACGTAACACGTCTGCCAAGCACACCCACCGGTATACAGCTTACCCGTCAGACATCTAGCAACAATAAAAGCAAAGGTAAATCGCAGTTGAACAACAACAGCAACTGTAATGACAATAAGCAAAATATGATAACGACGATGACTTCCACATTAGCAAGCAAACCAACAACAATGATACCCCAGGAGACTGTAACCGGTGCAGCACATTCATTTCAAACCGAAATCGAACAACAGCAACAGTTAACTAAAAAGCACAACATACAAAAAGACGTTTCCACTCAACAAGAGAGCACAGGTGTTTATTATACAGATGGTGACTACCTTTACGGTCCTTTTCGTTCGTCTAGCGCTTCTTCTTTGGCTGACATATCCGTACGTCCCTTATGCGTTACTAAGGGTGATGAAAGCTCCCAAATGGATTTAAACGTTACCCAAGAAAAAACCGATGCGGAAACAAATCACCATAAGCAAGATAATAAAAATGAAATTGCAACGCTGGCAGCCAAATATGAGCACATTCAGCAATCCATAACAGAGCATCTCAAACAAATTGATTCATATATTGAAAATGCTAAAATTGCTTTGAAATCTAGCACAAGCCAAGCACTTCAACCCAGAGATATTGCTTTATGGCCTCATAAAGCAAATGCTGATACCATAGGAAGAGAAAAGGAGAACATTGAAAGCCCTTTAAAGGAGGTTTTAAGGAAACTAAGTTATATTATGACTGAAGTTCAGCCCCATCATACTTCGTCCCGCAATGAAGAAGAGTGCAGCTACATGAAAAATATGCCAACTGAAAATTTGCCTGTTGTTGACCAAGTTTTAATGGATCTAGGGAAATTGGCTACTCATTTACGTACATATGAGACAACAGATGATATAACTTCTATAAAAGCAATTTTGCAACAGTTGCAAGCCAAGCATTGCCTTACATCTGCTAAATCATTGCACATGCATTGTAATGTCGAACCTCCGCCTGCCGCAGCTCAGCATGCAGCCACAACAAATGAAGAAATATTGGATAAAGCAATCAAAGAAATGAGCAATCAAATGAGATTAGATGATGAAAACTTAACTCAAGGTAATAACTGTAGAAAAACACAAACGCAAACTCTTAACAAGCAGCTTTCAAATCAGTCGTCATCCTCAGCACAACACGTGATATCTGTTGCGAGGTCGGTAACGCCTGTGCCACCACCACCACCGCCGCCATTTCCACTTGTCTCAAATGTTATTCATCTTAATAAACGCAAGCCAGAAAATGTCTGTGATGTTGTTGCCAGTTATGAGCAATTATCTGCTACGGGCAAAATAATAACTCCTGACACTTTGGCGCAGCCTATAGCCAGCTTAGCATCAACAAATCAACAACAAAGTCATCTTCGTGAGTTAGAGCAACATCAACAACATCTGCATCAACGAAGCCAACATGGCGTATTACAGTTAACGCCCAAGGAAGACAGGAAAAATTTAGTTTCTGGCTTTATAGCTACACGACGTCATCAACAACAGCTTGTCGACCAGGTAATCGACGCAGTTGATAAAGCAGCTGCCTTAGAAAATATGCCTGCATCCGAAGTGAACGTGAACGAACACTCAACAACATCAACGATATCCCCTGAATCAGTAACCATATCATCAGCAGCTCTTATTGAAAAGGATGTGGCAATAACACAGAAATGCATAATTTCCGATTCGACTAATGCTCAAACCTTTCCCATAGAAAAGAAAACTAACGGAAGACATATCATTAACGATTCTGCCAATGATATTATGAGCAACGAGCAATTTCCAAATGATAACGACAAACATTCATCACATACAATAAATTACTTGAAAGATCACGAAAGCAAATCAGAATCACAGCAAGAGAATAAATCCAAATTAACATTTCATCCAAGTCAACCCGGTGCTGATACTGATAGCGATAAACAAGTTGAAACTTATAAAGTATCATACGAGGTACGAAGCCCGTATGTTACACGTCGCCAAATCTCATGGGAAGATATTAAAATGCAACAAGCAAGCAATACCGCTACAATTACAGCACACATTCCTCATAGTGATAATGAAACCCAAATGACCTCCCCACATAAAACCAACCCAAAGTATAGCATACTCATGACAGAAAAAAACAAAAAAAACCCTGAAACAGTATTTGCCAGTGAGCCGACAGTTTCCACGACAAGTAGTCACGTTAAAATGCAATCAACGATGCCATTAAAACCGCGCACACAATCAAAGCAAGAGTGTTCAGATATGGTGATAACTAAAGAGCAGCAGTCACCAACTCTTCTACATAAATACACGGCTACGTTAATTGAACCGCATGTCCCAATGAGAGCAGCACCACGATACGGTATGAATGCTAATGAAAACTTAAAGGAAAGTATGGCACGTACATCATCTATTTCGCCTATGCGCAGTGACTCACCTAAATATGATTATGGATCATCCGCGGAAATTGGACGAGAATCCGTGAGCAAACCTTCTACTCCCCTATTTCAGCCACGCACATCAAGCAGAGCAACATCACCATTTAATTTAAGCGCTATAAATAACGGAAACAATTCGGTCGGCTCTGTTGGAAGTAAGGAAAATGATTTAGCAAAAGCTCCAAATGAGTCGGTGTCCATATGCTCAATTTCTCCGGTGGACTCCAACTCACAAGCAAGATCAACAACACCGTTCAATTTATCTCGAGAAAATATTAAAAAAAAGGAGAAAACGCTAGGTAAATACATAACTTCGCCAGCTCAGTCACGATTTTCACCTAGTGTAACTTTCCCAATTCGTATAGACATTGTAGAGACACCTGTTTTAATGTTAAAGAAAACACCACAACATAATGACAATTATTATGGTAGCGACGTAGACGATGACAGTGCAAAGCCCTATTCGCCAATACGTAAATATCCGCAATCATTGATAGAACCTCGTATACCTACAAGGGCAGCATCACCGTTTGGTCTAAATGTAATAGAGACTACGCGCAAAGAGCGTACGCCGTCACCAGCACGTGCCACTGCAAAAAATTGGCACAACCACGCGGAGAGAACTGACAATATTAAATTGACGTATGTGCCACAGGTAAACGGTCACAATGTTGGCCTTTTAGTTCGTACCACAATCGAAACATCACCGTCAACGTCAGCTGCGCATTATAGGAAACAGCATGAAACCAAAACGGCCGTGACCCTCATTGATAATTCAAAAAACCTTTGTTCCCCTCACTCTTGTCCGTCTAATATAGAAAAGTCCCATCACAAAAAATCTAATATAGATATTGACAGAGTTGGCGCTGATGGCGATGCTTACAATGATTTGCAGAATATCAATGCGGTTGGCACGTCCAGACGAGGTAATAAACG
>CCAG010002828.1:0-11083 GCA_001077435.1 Glossina morsitans morsitans
CAGATGAAACAAAGAAGAAGAGAAGAAGAAGATAACGAAAACCTTAGTTTATTCTGATATTTTCTTTAGCTCTCGTGAATGACGGATTTCATGTTTTGCTAAAGAATCGCTGGCAATCTCTTCGCTAATCGCCAGTTGTATAGGACATCCTCATTTTATTAGACGCATTGAAAATCTTTATTATTCCTTAACGCGTTCTCAACATTTTGTGAAATCGCAGTCTTAACGGAAAACAGGCAGCCTTTTGTGTTCGCTATGTACATAATCATTTGTCATTTATGTAGTTTGCACAATCATCCATCTATCTTACGTAACTCTTTTATTAAAGAATTTTATTCTATTTGTATATATAAACACTATTCCAAGGTATGAATGCATCCACCATTCTGATCTCGCTTTCATCTGGCAGCTGAGAAAGTTTTTCACATGTTGGTTCCTTTTCACACCTAGCAAATTAAACTTTTTTTTTTTTATAAGTTTCGTATCGACACACTTTTATTCTGAAAGCTTTAGCTTCCTTTTCAATAAATGGATTCGTTCTTAGGATGATGGCTTATAGCATGTCTTGCCATTTTATTTAAATCACAAATTTCGATCCAATTCTTTGAGTTTGAGTTTATTGAACGGAACCTCTCAAACTGCTCCCAGAGATCAATTCAAGCGACATAAGCACATTGTCATAATTCCTTGTCGATCATTAACTTGCGAGAAGTAGGCTTAAGGCTTAAAATTCACATTTCGGCAGATTTTTTTTTTCTTTTCTTAGTTTGACCAATCACTCAGGAGTTGTTCTCTATGCGTGTAACACAGCGATGGCTAATGACATAAGGAGGTGGGGTGTGCCCCCCCAAAACTCTTGAATGTGCGCCCAACCCGACTGGGACCTGATTGTAGCCACAACCAAGTAGGGTTCAAGTCGTATTGTGATTTCATTCACACACACACACTCCAAACCGTTACACTTTAATAAATTGAAAAATAATCACTTAGCACGGATACTTAATATCGCATCTTGGCATCGTCTAACAAGCTTAGAAAGTGTGCTTCCACCCCAAATTGAATTCCATACAGCCGTCGCTGAAATAATGATGCACCAACCCAAACCCAACCGAAACTTGAAAATCTTTCCAATTGGCTAATTCACACATTTCATTGTGGAACTATTTGTTGTGGCTTTCAAGTTTTTCTTTTTTTTTTTTTTGCTTTTCTCTATCATCCGTTTTATCCATTAGAAGCTATTTAATGTTTTTTATTATTTCCATAACACCAAATAAAAACAATAAATTGACCTTAATTGCTGAACAGTCACCCCACGAGTTTTTATCAATAAAGTCATAAACATTTCCTTTTCCTACTCTCTCTTTCTCTCCCTCCCTCTTTCGAACACAAAGTAAAAATAAAGAGATTAAATTCAAGTTTGAAAGCAATTTAAATAAATAAAAATGAAATATTTTTGAAAAAAATAAATCTTCAAGGATTTAACTTAAAGATAATAGAAAAAGAAGAAGAAAAAGAAAAAAAGAAATTCTTAAGCACGAATATTATACTCATTTAGAATTTTATTTAACTCACATGAGTATAATATTCTCGATATAAAACAACAATAAATTTTTATTGTTTTCTTATTACTCTTCCTTTGTGGAATTTCTTAATCGCTTGGACTCGCTTTAAATAAAACAAAAACATTTTCGTTTCGTGTTCTCTCAGCTATAAAAACAAAAAAAATAAATAAAAACCATACTGCAAAGTATTTAGGATCTGATCTCTTTCTTCTTGCATCTGTTTATTGAATTAAAACGAATTTTTTATTTTTCATTTTAATGCTGGGAGAACTTGTTCAGGAATGTGTATTAATTTCACTAAATTATTTAACTTTTTTTTCTTTGCAAACTTTTTCTCCAGTATTTCACTATGAAAACACTATTATTAGATGTTTTTTCAAGTGGTTAACCGAAATTAAAATAATAACAATTTCAGTGCGTGTAAGTGTATTTATAAATTCATTTATTTTAAATCGAAATAGTGCATTATTTACTTATTACCAAAGTTGAAGTTATATTAAACTTGTTTCTCGATTTGTAAGGTTCTAAAAAATAGATTTTGGTTTCTCTAACATCCCAAGTCTTTTTATACCCATCACAGATGGATGAGGTGTAATGGCTGATATAAAAGGGCTTCGCGATGTCTTGGTCTTCTTTGGAGCTTCTTTTTGTAGCCTGCTCTATCACGTGGTTGATGTTTAGTACCTCGTCTTGCGTGCCGGTCTTACTCCGCCAGTGGCAAAATTTCATCGACTTTTTCCGTGACTGGCCAACCAGAGTTAGGTGCATCTTTGACATCGAAATTTCCGGAACGGAATCGAGGAAACCACTCATCACTTCGTTCACTGCCAGCATTTCAACGTACACTTCACAAATTTTTCTAAAGTAAAACAGTATCATAAATGTCCCCTTTTAAGCACATGTTCGTTTGAGACAATCAGGTAAGCGTTGCCCGATATATAGGAATCAACACACGACTTTCATATGCTTTCCGTCAAAAGGTTAGCAACGCCCAGAACGAAAGTTCAGAGACCCCGCAAAGTACATATATTCTTGGTCAGCATCAGCTTCTCGATCGATTTAATCTAGTTCCCCTGTCCGTCTGCGTAATATCTGTTGTAAACATTCTCCTAGCCGCAAAACGGAAGCTGTCGAGGTGGTGAGATCGGTCGAAAAACAGGCCAATAGTTTTACATAAACTGAGAACACCCCTCTTTTCTTAAGGGAATACAAAATTGGTTTTCATTACTCCTAAGCTACAACAGATAAATCTACAAAAATTTTAACGTACTTTTCACGGGCCATACCGTAATATCTGTATGAAAATGGGAAAAGCTTCCTACCCAATATTATAAGGTATTAAAATTTTTTTTTTCTATAGATTTAAAAGACGCGGAAGCATGCTTCAAAAACCCCATAAAACATATAAATGCTTGGCCTCTTTCAAATTTGGAATACACCTAAGTCCTGTCCGTCTGCATAACTGAGAGGGAAACATTCTCTCGTTCGCAAAAACGAGCAAATGGCCTGGAAAATTTTCAGAAAAAATTGAAAATGAGCCAAGCCGGTTAAAGGACACGCCAACGACGTCCACATGTCTATGGAACAAAACTGTTAGCAGCCTTGCTTTCGGTGTTTTCTGCTTGTTACTCATAAAGTGCCACACATACCACTTTTCCACTTTTAATCAGCCGCGCCCACCCAATGTAATAGAGTATGAAAATGTAGTTGTATTCCTTTTCTCTATTCTCTTTTAAAATCACGATAATGCGTATATAAGATTCGGTCACGACCGAATACAATTTTTTTTGCTTCTTTTTTCTTGTTTTATTTTCTTTTTTTATGTATTTATTTGAATTCGCAATCATAAAACCACAGGCGAACATACACAGTTATATTAGTATAAATTGTGTGCATCGCTAACGTTTGTAATCATCAACTACCGGTATCGGACGAATTCAGATTTTCGCAAACGGGGTCACTTTTCTCTTAAAGGCGTTTAAAGAGTCAGCAAAGAATCTCAAAGTCATTTCAGTATAGAAACGAGTTTACAATAAATGAGTGCTCGGGCAAAGAATTCGATATAGGCGGAGTTGATATAAAAGAGTTCCCACTCGACCGAGAAAACTTTGATCGCTCGATTAAAAGATTGGGCCCTAGTGACTGAACAATTTAGTGGACATTTAAGCAGTCGTAGAGAGAGGGTTTCAAAAACGCATGAGCGAAAAAGGAAAAGTGGTCCCAGACAAAACATATAATGCAATGGACAATCAGATTAATTTTTAATGTAAGATAACTTCACTACGACAATTAACGGGCGACATACGAACTTGAACCGGCAAGTGCAGGCTCACATTACTCTCCGAGTGGAGAGAAACTAAGTTTTATTTTTCAGTAATTAATTTATTGTACCTTTGTTTGTTTTACTTATATATTTACTAAGTTTGTTAGTTGCCGATTACTCCAAATTGATGAGATAACGAAAAGTGAATATTAAAACTAACCTCGTACATGTTTCCGAAGTAGGTTGGAATTGATTTAAAACCAATGTCCATACAAGTACATCGTAAATATACGCACATATATACATACTACGTCTATTGGAAAGCTCTATCTGTCCCGGTTATGACAAGATTCAACAAGTATGCCTTTATTCATTTGACGTACAATTGTTTCTCTCTTTTCATCACTGAGTGTATGCAAACTAATTTAGTAAATGTACTAAAACGAATATGACTCATGCTAGTGTTAAATGAGACGCAAATGGTTACTGAACGCAAATGGTTCATGAACTCCAACAAGGAAGAAATCCTATAAAAGCGTGTGGAAAATTTTTTTAAGTGTTCGATGAAGGTACAGTTTCTGATCAAACATGCAGAAGAAGGTTCGCGAAAAGGTCATTTCGACCTTGGTTTGGATGGGGAATGTATTCGAAAAGCGTGCATGGTCTTACATATAATATACGTAGGTGTATGTGTGTGTGTTGTGTATTAAATATACAAACGAATTCCCAACCTTTCCTGATAAAATTGCAATTTATTTAAAATTTACTTGTTCCAAAGCTTAATAATCGGAAAGTTTGCCCTCGCTGTAAATGATATTTTGCCTTTTGCCTGTGGATGTGCTAAATATGATTGCATCGTTCTGACCCATGGGTAAAAAGAAAAAAACAGATTAAAATCACTTCCTCGGATTATTTTACTGGAGATGGACAGACGTACACGAACATTTAAGATGGAAATGTTTTGTACGAACTCTCACAAGCCACTTTTCAACTATTTGATAGCTTGCTGTGATTTCATCTCAAGCCAAATCAACCATTTTCGTAGCTTCAGCAGTGAATTAAATGTCGTCCATCCTTTGACACTTCATTCAACATTGAACGGTAGTTCGTAAACTACTGGGAACTTATAGCGTGCAAGCATCAATGTCGAAGTTGTCTCTAACTGAAATTTCGAAAAAAATCAACCTGGCAGGTAGATTGTAAAAAGCAACCCGTTTCAACATGGAGAACTTATTCCTACATCTACTGCGTGCATGTCTACACACACATACATGCAGTTTTATATATGCATGCATATGTACATACATACATACATACATGTATTTGTTTATTAATTTATTTATTTATGCATATGTGTGCATGTATCCATATGCAATTGGCTATGCCCTTATTTGACCCATTGTCTATCAAGCCTGTTGTTGAAACTATAAAAATAACACAAATTGCAAAACTAATTCGTCATTCCATAAATGATTTAATACTCAATGAAAAAATCCGCGAAAAAAATTACAAACTTTTTTTATCAATAATTTATGATGTACAACAGATGTTACGTTCAAACTCTCGTTCAAGTACTGTTCAGCTGCCGAACGTCCTGTTTCTAAAAAACATAATAGAACAATAAATATATTTGCTACTGTCTGTATTTGCATTGCGTTCATGCAAATATAAAATTTGAAGTTTATTACGGATGCATGCTTCTCTAGCGTACAACAATAAAGGATTTTTTAATCTACACCAACACAAAGGTTTACACTGACTAACTGATATAGAAGTTGTTGTTTTATGAGAAAACACAGAGAGAGATGAAAAGAATTGAAATGAACTCAATTTTTTTCTCTTATATCGAATGAAATTACTTTTTACCCTTTTAACAAGTCATCCCTTTGGTCGACCAACGTAAGGTGGGAAGACCCCATCACCCAGTTGTAAGGGTGATGGGTATACAATTATTATATTTTAAAGACCTTTTCAAGACACTAAGTCAAATTTAGTTTTTGCATATTGGGCGGACAGAACTATTTAATTTTTATGGCCCACGCCGCACTTTGCGAAATGGGATTTATTGAGGTATGTACCGTACCGCTAACACTCATAAACACTTATGATAACTGGTCGCTTCAAACCCATTTTCGGAATCAATATAAACTTTTCTATTCGTTTGTTCGTCTGATGTCCGCCCACGTATTTTTGCGTTCAACGTACAGGTCACCAATTTTTGAAACATATTGTTGATGGTCCACTCGTATTTTGTCTCAAGGGCAAATTCTGTTAAAGCAATTTCGATCGAACCGTTTTTAGGACCGTTCTCTCAATAACGACCTGTTTTGAAAACGTCGTTCCACTGATACACCCAACTCTTGTTTTACGCGCTCTTTTTTTACGGTTTTCAAATAACACGGTTCATCAATGCTAACACGCATCGCAAAACAAATTTTTTTTTAAATTCTTATTTTGACAGTCTCTTACCGATATCAAGAATTATATAAGCAACTTGGTGGAAAAAATGCTACCAATAGACTTTATCACAACAAAAAAAACTAACAGAGGCTGTTAGGAAGGACGGAGGAAATTCTTTATTTGAATCAAATCCGACTGTTGTGCTAGATATATATGTGAAGTTGATTCAATAAATCGATGCCGCGATGTACGCTATCGACGCAAGATTGTTTTCTTGCCTTAATTTAGAACCGTAGGTGCATCTCCAACTACTATTCCACAAGTAGCTCATGGACGATTGATTACTTTATTGATTCACAAAAACTGAAGAAAGTACAGTCGCTCCTCGAAATGCATATTTAGTACCTTTAGAATTAACCTTTCGGTAAAAAAAGGTAGACCTGCTTAAGGCAATTTCAATTTGATCCAATAAAATGTTGTACATAACTACGCCGAGTTAATCTTAACCACCGAGTAATCTTAAAATTCGTTCAGTTGCTTAGTTCGGTCACACTTTTTTAACTCTAGCTGAATGTAAATGTATGTGTACTTATCGATTAGTAAAAAAAAAAAAAATGTAAAGAAAAATGTTATAGAAAATCGCTCAACGGTGAAAATCATCTGAAAGTATTTTTATGTTTATGCAAAGTACTGCTTCCCTATGAAAAATAGCGAATCATCTCGACGAACCATTGAATTTAAAAATAAGCTGAAAAATGTCCTGCCGTCTTGTCAAGGGGAGCATAATTTTCTTTCTTATTTTCTAGTATCCTTAAACAACATCCTTTCCTTGCTCACGAATGTGTCGGCATTAAAATTTTGTCAAAAAACATCGGTAATTTATGGAAAAGTTTTATAATACTCCCTACTCCCTACGGCAACATATAACTCTTTATGTTATATACATAGCTGTTTGTAAATCGATTCTTAAAAAAAACTCTGCCTTGAAAATATTTCAAATTAAATATGCTTCAGTGAACATGTGGAAACAAATCCTTCTCCTAATGTTAACATTTTCCCGCACATAGCTTCATACAATTTCCGTTATAAATTCCTTGAGCCATTTCATCACAAATTCCGCAAACCTTTCTATGTTTATTAGCCATAGCAACACATTTTCAAAATTGATTGTTTGCCAGTTTATTTTCCAATTTGCTAATACAATTCATTTGTTATGCGCAAAGATCCGTAGCTTCAGAAAGCGCACGATACCCTTCAAAATATTTGTATTCTTGCCATTGCGTGCGACTGTTACGTACCTCAGTTATTTCAACTCGAAGTGGAAAATGCAACAAACAGAGAATGTTGGAAACTTTGTTAATAAATTCAAATTAATTTAATTATTTAAAAAAATAAAATAAAAAAAAATCACAAAAAGTATTTTTCTTTTTTCATATATTATGCAACAGAAAAACAGGCAAGAAATTTATATAAGGCAGTGGTCGAACTTTTCATGCCCACTACCTTTATCTTAAAAAACCAGACAAACAAAATCCTCAAAGGACTGAATTTCTCGCACTATATAATGGAAGTGGCCGATGTTTTCTATTTTCATGCAGAGTGTGTAGGGCTGTCCATAGAATGCTCCTCAAAATTGTAGTCCTGGTGTTTGTGAAAGTTTTTAAGCAATGGGAAGAGAGCAGTCAAACCTTTTTTTTTTTTTGTATCGCACGAGGGATGTCTTCCTCGACCCATTTTCGATTCCAATCTGTACGGTACAACTTCCAATGGAACGAAAAGTTTTGCGGTTCTGATGCGGAGCTATGCTCTATGGGCCTCCACGAGCTGCTTCCAAGAAAATTTATATTTTTCCGTGAGCTCCCTAAAAATACCACCGGAATAAATCCATTGATTAAAATTTTTTTTTCTGCTCTGGCTTGCATTCGGATTAATTTGAAGCTTCAATGCAAGTTCTCCAAACAGACTCATCATGGAGTTCAATGTTAGTTCTACAAACATGTTTCATGCAAGTTATAGCTTTTTCAAGAAAGTTCACTTACAGCCTACTTACAAAATAAATAGTCTTCTCTTGACTCTTCTTCTTCTTCTATGTTTATATATTAATTACTCTCAATTAATTTTTCTCAAATTCAAAAAGATGCTTGTTTTTCAGAAAACAGACTGGCAGCATCAGGGCATCCGTCCACTCTTCTTGACAACCGGAATAGCTCTCTTCCTCTTTTATAATCTGACTTGTCCCGGAAGTCTGGCGCCGCTTTGCTTGCGTTTCCTCTCTCTTCATTGGCAGTTGGAATGGCGAATTCGAACGAGGTTTGCCTTACTCTTCTTAGTTCGCCTGCAGTTTCTACCATAATCTACTACTTATACAAGCTAACTTATCGTATTCTACAGCCTATAATATAGGGCTTAAAATAAGGGTGGGACTAAAAGGAGAGATTTGCTTCTCACATACTTCTGCAAATTGGAAGATGGTGTCTTAATTATTGCAGTCTGGTGAAAGCTTAGCAAATATGTCCGCATAAAAGGAAAGATAGAGCGACATTCTGCAAAGAAATCTTTGAAGCAAACTTGTTATAATTTTAAGGTGACAATCGAACATTTTTTGTACGTTGCAAACTAGATAATATCCATGACTATATCAGAGCACAAACAATATGTTCACAATTAAACACTTGGCTCAGCCCATCTTAGTAGTGGGACAACAAGAGTTACGTATAGAAGGGCCGTTAAGCGAAAGAATTTCCTCGGTACTGCATGTGGTGCCCATGTAAATAAAACAAGAAACCCATGAATAGCTAAAGTACTATTAATCTATGTAAGCTACATACCTATACGTAGCCGAATGGCAAAACACATTATTGCAATATTGTAGTAAAGCCCTAGGTATCCCACAATATTCAGTTTTTTATTAACACAAATTCGTTTTGTTCATCGCATCTACTTAAAATTGTTAAATGTTCAGTCGACCGCACTTGAGTGAACTGAAGTAAGAAGATATGACCATAAAAAGAAACTTGCTTGTTCATCACTCAGAGCAATGCAAGCGTATGATGGCGAAACTACAACCTGAGAAAACATCGAGAAACTTTCTGCTGAAAAGTTATTTTCATTTTCGAGGATGTCTTCAATATCCATCAATCTTAGCCAGCGAATTAGAGAAATATTTGCATGCTACATGCCAAGTTTGAAGCTTGCTGTCTTAGAAGTAAACACATCACATAAATAACCGCTGAACAACTCATCCATGGAATGGAAACGTTGGCAACAATAGGTGAACAAATAAAATGACGCACTACAAGCAGAGGGATGACTATCGATACGCAAAGCGAAAAGACAAAAGGATATTTGGATATCAAAGAACTGACCTTCGTGCAGCTAGAAAGGTCACCCAACTAATAAGAACCGACAGGTGATTAGCCAAACCGATGGGTAGACCGAGGAACAGATCAGGACAAACGATGAGCAGGAAAAAGCACATGAACGCACGGTTGTAGTTTCAGAAATTATCAAACGCGCGCATCCGCAACTGTTACATAACGGCTGAGCTAACTTGCATATCCGATGCAATCCATTATGCAGCAGAGGATATAAAAACGCAATTTATCAAAGTTTGATTACATTTCAAACTTTTCACTAAAGATTTACAAGATGCGCCCGTAAAATTACTCGGCGAGTTTTTAACCTAAATTAACTTTCTTTCTTTTATTGCCTGACATATTCAAATATGCATACATACACACGCACATAAACGTTAACGATTATACATATGAATAATATCCTTTCAAGCATACAACCAAGTAATAATTTGTGTACGGTGCAGAACAGAGCCGAGAAAGAAGAGAGAGAAACAAAAAGCAACAAAAAAACAAAAACAACGGAGTAAATAATCAAGAGAATATGCTTTAGGGTAATAAGAAAAAATAACATAAGAAAATAATGACGAGCTTTACTGATTCTTATGCTGTTGTCACAACAGCGACAAACTGCAAAGTTTATTATATAAACATAACTTATCCTAAAAAACGCCCTACCTCCTCCTACTACTTTTTAAATAAAATATAAGATACTCTTGTGGAGTATAAAAATCCGAAATAAAATAGAACACATTTTTGTTTTTATTTCCTTAAAAAAAGTTCCCCTTAAGACATAGTTCAAAATTTGTATTCTCTTCCTTTTTTTTTTTCTTTTTTTTTAATTGCTTTTTCATTCGTTTGCGATAGCAAGTTGCAAAATAACTTTTATATTTTTTTGCACTTCATAACGCATTCAATTGCTTCATTCATATACATCCGTGAACTTAGCTTAGTTTCATCTAAGTGAACAGTTGCGGTGGTTTACTGGTGGATATGAGAACAATTGACCTTAAAAAAGATATATATGTATATATGTGTATGTGTAATATATATATAAAACAAGTTTCAAACAACAAATTAAAAAACATTGTTACCACATACACTCACATCACTATGAATCTATGGCAATGAGTTGAAAAGTTTTGAAGAATCATAACGAGAAGTTCGGTCCATAAACAATTGGAATGAACGGAACGTATTGAAGAAAATACCGGACTTTCTATCCTAAAAGTAAGAATAATCTAATTTTTTAACAAAGACCCAACTCAAAGTTTTACTTACCAACCCGTTTATGTATAAAATGCTAAAAAACTTCAGGAACAATAACTTAGTAGGGAAAAAGGTGTATGTTAAAGGTAAAAATGTGCAAAGGGGAAAAAATTGCGAATGAGGGGAGAAAAAAATATTTCAAAACATTTCAAATAAAAATTTAAAAAAACATTAGGGAAAGCATACTTTATTTCGCCTTTTACCCAAGCAACCCATCTCTTTCTCTCTCTCTCTCT